>RJWT010009071.1:0-25514 GCA_004365215.1 Cuniculus paca
AATTTCCTAATAACATGTGTTTACTATAGCTTCCATAATTATTCATGACACTACATTATCCTTCACATAGCCTGTGAATACTGGCTTTCAATGACTCTATCAAAATTTGTTACTGAGCATCATTGATAATAATCATAAGTGCATGTGCATTCAGAGTATGAAGAAAACTGTGACCAATGATTTGTTTCTTGGTCATGTTAAATGCATAATTTTGGATTGTGTAACATTAATGTAGAACATCTCCCAACTATGTCACCCTAGGGTTCACATAATCATGGCATGCTTAGAATGGGATCCTATTCCATTTTGGTCTAATTCCTGCCTTCCACACAAAAGCAACAGCAATAAAAGATACTCATGTGGAGAATAAGCAGAATGTGCTTTTTACCCAGTATGATATAAGAGTGCAGCAGTTATATGTGAGAAGATAGGAACAGCTCTTTTGAAGAAAACAGGGGACATTAAGGTAGCCATTGTTGGTTTCTTGTTGTCTGATTTGATGGCCTGTAATGCTTTCACTCTTTCGTTTTATCTGGTTTGATATTATTTTGTTTTGTTTGAGTTTATTGTCTGTGTATGTATGAACAACCATTTTGAAGAAGGCAAGAGACACTAGGGTACCCATCGTTAATCTCCTGTTGTTGTTTTGAAGCCCTGTATTTCTTGCAGTGTTCTGTTCTGAAATACTACGTTGTGTTTGACTCTATTCTGTTTTGTTTTGTTTTGTTTTGTTCTATTCTCTTTAAAATTAAAAAAAAAGGAAAGAATGCAGCAGGTGCTTAGATGCGAGTTGAGAGGATATTTTTGAAAAAGCCTATGATGTTGCGAGTAACCAAAGTCCCCAAAATTTTCAAAATCTACATAAGGCCTCTCCAAGAGGGCTCCCCACTTGGAGCCCCAAGCTTGGAAGAAGGTTTGAGTGAGTATCCTGGGTGTCAGTGGAGGCCACACAGCATAAACATGACCACTACACACTTGTTGCCCTTGCATGACCACAGCTGAAACAGAGGGATAGGTCTCTCAATGCAGTTTCTGAAACATTCAGCAAGATAGTGCACTTTTATAAGATCCTTCAGATAGAGAAATATATTGATTCTATTTTAGGGCTACAGACTCAGCTATCTATTTGGAAGAATATAAGACAATGAGAAAATTCTGTTGAGAATAGAAAAAAGAAAAATTTTAAGTGATAATATTAACTGAGTGGAAACTTTAATGTCTCAATCTGTTTTGAAATACTTTGTATTCTTCATACAAACTCATGCATTTGTAGCATTAATTAATATATCAGTCTACCAACTTTGAAATTACTATCACCCACATACTCTAGTAATAAAGAGATCCCATGTTGAAAAATAAAAGAAAGAGCTTAATCATTTTTATCTTACATTTTTAGTGTCAACTTGCTACCTGACAGTATCTCTATTCCATCTTTACATTGTAAAATCTGGGGTTCCCATCATCATGTTACTATGCGACAGTAGCTCACAGAGAGTCTTTAACTGTTTGGAACCTTAGTAATGGATGTAACTGACCCAGGCTATTCCTTATACAACATCCGAAGGTAGGTTTACTTGTTCACTTTAAAAGTATGGGATGAGTATGACAAAGTAGGGAGTGAAAGGATTTGTTATTAAGTGAATATAAATACATTGCTTATTTCTTTATTTTATTTATTTAATAGAAAAAAAGACACAGAAAAGAAATGCAAAAGGCAAAAAAGACAAACAAACAACAAAACCAAAACAATATCAGTAGAGGTTTACAAAACAAGATACTAGGAATTTAACAATGGTTGACATACTGCATATTGTTACCTTCAAAAGGGTTGCTCAGATTATCTGATATAGACATGTAAAATTGATTTAATCATGAGTATTAACTGTTCTTTTCCAAGAACTAATACAGTAAGTAGTATAGTCATTTTAGCTATTTTATGTATATATATACAAATTACATCTTTTTCCTTTTCCCTTCCTTGTCTTCTCCTTTCTCCTATCCCAGTTACTTTTCTTCTTTGAGCACTTTCTTGCTGTTACACAATATTTATTGTAGATTTTGGATCATATTTACTCTTTCAGTTTCTTACACTGGGGAGACAATATGGTATTTACACATGTGAGTTTGACTTATTTCACTTATGAGTATGGTCTCAAGTTGCGTCCATTTACTTATAAAGGCCTCCATGTAATCTTTCTTTATAGCTGAGTAGTACTCTATTGTATAAAAATACCGCATCTTTTTTGTCCATTCTTCAATTGATGGGCACTTGTGTTGTTTCCAAGATTTGGCTATTACAAATTGTGCTGCTATAAACATGGATACACATATATCCCTGTGGTGTGATGTTTTTCAATTCTTCTGGGAAAATGTCCAGAAGCGGGATAGCTGGGTCAAATGAAATCTCTAATCCTAACTTTTTGAAGAACATCCACACTGATTTCCACAGTGGTTGTACCAGTCTGCAGTCATGCCAACAGTGAAGAAGAGTTCCTCTTTCCCCACAGCCCTTCCAGCATTTCTTATTGGTTGATTTCTTGATCTTGGCCATTCTGGAGTGAAGTGGAATCTTGGTGTTTTAATTTGCATTTCTAGAATGACCAATGATGCTAAACATCTTTTCATGTATTTATTTGCCATTTGTATTTCTTTATATGAGAAGTGTACATTCACCTCAGATGCTCATTTTTGGATTGGATCTTTAAATTTTAGGGGCCTGATTTTTTTAAATTCTTTATATGTTTTAGACAGAAGTCCTTGTCTGAGTGGCAGTTGGCCAAGATATTTTCCCAATTCATGGGTTTTCTTTTCACTCTGTTGCAGATTTCTTTTGACATGCAAAAACTTTTTAATAAGATGAGATCCCAGTTGTTAATTCTGGAAAGTATTTCCTGTGCAGTTTGATTTTTGTTCATTAACTCTCTGCCTACCCGTATGTCTTCAATGTTTCTATCTACTTTGTCTTCCAGCAGATTTAGTGTTTCTGTTTTAATATTTAGATCTTTGATCCATTTCGACTTTAGTTTAATGCATGTTGATAGGCATCGGTCTAGTTTTAGTTTTCCACATATGGAAAGCCAATTTTTTTATTACCACTTATTAAAAAGGCTATCTTTCTTCCAGTGAGCATTGGGCTCTTTTGTCAAAGATGTGGTGGCTGAGTGTCTTTGTAGTTGTGGTTGTATCTTCTAATCTACTCCATTGATCTTCAGGTCTGTGTTTATTCCAGTACCATGCTGATTTTATCACAGTAGCTTTGTAGTATAACTTCAAGTCAGGGATTGTGATGCTTCTGCCTTGCCTTTGTTGCCCAGTATTGCCTTTGCTATTCTAGGTCTCTTGTGGTTACAGATAAATTTTAGGTATGATTTCTCTAGATCTGTGAAGTATGCTAATGGTATTTTGATTGGAATTGCATTAAATCTGTATAACAATTTTGGGAGAATGGCCATTTTCACAATGATTGTTCTTCCTATTCATGAACAGGGAATGTTTTTCCATTTTCTGAAATTCTTTTCAATGTCCTTTTTCAGAGTAATGTAATTTTCAATGTATAGATCTTTTACTTTCTTTTTTAGATTGATTCGTAAGTATTTCATTTTTTTGGATGCCATAGTGATGGGTGTGGTTCCCTTATTTCTCTCTCAGTGAGTTTGTTTGTGTACAAGAATGCTATTAATTTTTGAATGTTGACCTTGTATCCTGCTACATTACTGAATTTGATTATCACATCTAGAAGTCTTTCAATGGAGTTTTGTGAGTCTTCTATGTAGACTATCATATCATCTGCAAATAATGATAAATTAACTTCTTCCTTTCCTATTCTTATTCCTTTTTTTTTTTTTCTTGCAGCACCGGGGATTGAACTCATGACCTTGCACTTGCTAAGCAAGTGCTTAGGCCACTGAGCTAAATCCCCAGCCCTTGTCTTTTTGAGACAGGGTTACACTATGCTGTTCAGGCTGGCCTTGAGCTCACTTTGTAGCCCAGGCTGGTCTCGAACTCACAACAATCCTCCTGTCTCAGCCTCCCAAGTGCTGGGATTACAGGTGTGAGCCACCATGCCCGGCTATATTCTTATTCCTTTTATTTTTCTCTCTTGTCTAATTGCTCTGGTTAATGTTTCCAGAACTATATTGAGTAGGAGTGGTGATAATGGACAACCTTGTGTTGTTCCTGATTTTAGGCTGAAAGTTTTCAGTTTTGACCATTTAGTAAGATGTTGGATGTTGGTTTATCATATACAGCTTTTATCAGATTGAGGTAAAGACCATCTATTGCAATTTTATGTAGGGTTTTTATTATGAATGAGTGTTAGATTTTGTCAAAAGTTTTTTCTGCATCTATTGAGACAATCATGTGATTCTTGTCTTTGGCACTATTGATATGGTGTATTACGTTTATTGATTTGCATATGTTGAATCACTCCTGTATTTATTTTTTTATTTTTGGTACCAGGAATCAAACTCACAACCTTGCCACTCAGGTGCTGTGCCACTGAGCTATATCTCTAGAAATATATTCTGTTTATTAGCCCCAGATGTAACCTGGCACTTTGCTTGGTGCTCATGTGAGCTCAGGAAAGAAAAAGTCACCTTTTTTTTATAGTTTAGAATCTAGATGAATAATAAAAATAAAGCACACATACACACAAAATAACTAATTATCCCTAATGTTGACAATGTGCTAGGTATTATGGTAGTTCAGAGATGATGGGAAGAAAGGACTGTCTGCTCTAAATTTACAAAAGGATAACATCTTACTCCAATGAGTTTTATTTTACTTTTAAGACAAAGAGTAAAGATATTTTCCTTCATAATTTTATTATTTTACTGTACATTCTCACTTTTTGGTTTTTTTTTTTTTGACAGGCAAAATGTACAAGGTATCCAGGAATATGCATTTGAAGAAATTTCACAAACTAAATATTCCTGACAAGAATAAAATGTAAAACAGTGAAATACATTTTCCATCCTAAGATGTTTACTCTTACTAGCGTCTGCCTCACTTGCACTAACTAGTCAGATTTCTGCACCAGACCTTTGCCATCTTTGATGAAATTATGGAATCTTATCAGGTACCATTCACTTGCTGCCTTTTTCACTAGAAATTCTGGCCTAGAAGGAACTACCACCAAGGTTGATTTTAAAGATTCCAAAGCTATTCTTATACCAATCTATTCTTTGCAACAAGTGAGATGGTGAAGTTTGAGATCCCTGGAACATGGTGGAGATCTTGTAAGTATGAGAAATTCAATGTAGCATTTTTATCTTCCAGAAATTTTATCTTTCTTCAAATTATATCAAGATTTTTCTGATTTTTTTTTTGCCGTTGCAGATCTATTTTCTGTCTATGTTGTATTAAAAAATGTAGAAAATGTTTAGATCTAAATGCAGCTACCATGTTGAATACAGAAACACTACTGAGTTTATTCAAATAAAAATTAGTCTAATCCAAAACTATCATCTAACATCCTTAGGTAAGCCCATACATATGCAATATTCACTTCTTTATATATTCCTCAAGCACTTTAAATTCACGATTGCATGCAAAAATTTTTTACTGATATTGTTTTCATTGCCTAAGCAAAAGGGACTTTTTAAAAACCCCACTCAAGTAATAAGGCACTAATAGAAGTTTTAACTCTGTCAGGGAGAAACATGCTACTCAGCCAAGACAGGAACAATGAAAAATGTTTCAAATAGATTCATTAGTTTAGAGTTCTCAGAATCTTCAAAATCCTGTGTGATTTTATTATTTCAATCATCAAAATCTCACTCTTATTTGATCAGGCCTCTTTCACTTAAAAGGTTTGCCAGGATCATCAATCAAAAGCTTCTCTAATTCAGCAACTTAACAAAATCAATTTCTTCAGTTTGAGTTTTCCGCGATCTCTGACCCGCTGCTACAGTTAGTAATGCTGTTTCCTTAGCTACTATCAGAGAAAGACTAATGGTTTTATTTCCTGAAAGACTATTTCACAACAAGAATGTGCTCTCTTAGTTTAAATTACCCCACATCATCATGCTATGCTTTGGATGTGATTTTAAATGCGCTTCTTCAAAGGTTCACGTGACGGAGATGCCACTGCCAGACTGGTTGTACGAGGAGGTTGGGGCACCTTTATGGAGTGGGGTCCAGTTGGAAATCCTTAGATCAACTGGGTACAGGCCCTTGGAAGGGACTGAGGGACCCCAGTTACTCTCTGGTTTCCCGTTTCGAGATGGGGACTTCCTCTCACATGTGTTCTTGCTGCTGTGACTCCATTTGCCATCTCCCTAAGAACTTCACTCAAGCCACACCAATGCCAGAGCATTGCCCTCAAGTCCCTAGAACTATGAGTGAAATAAGCCTCTTTTCTTTACAAATCTACCTTGACTCAGATAATTTAATCATAGTAATGTTACTATGTCCTGGGGTTCAGTAGTCTCTATCCAGATTCCTATTGTTCTAAATGAAGAACTGGACATGACAAGCAAAAGTGTAGTGAGCTTTAAAATTTCTAAAGGTAGAGAAAGAAGTATACTCTTAAGGGTGAGAGTGGGCTACTGAGAAAGGA
Organism: Cuniculus paca; assembly: GCA_004365215.1. Taxonomy (NCBI): domain Eukaryota; kingdom Metazoa; phylum Chordata; class Mammalia; order Rodentia; family Cuniculidae; genus Cuniculus; species Cuniculus paca. Next base: position 6,560 of record RJWT010009071.1, read on the forward strand.
CAGGTGTCCACAAGGCTAATGGTGATCCTCCTGCCTCAGCCTCCCAAGTTCTGGGATGATAAGTGTGCACCACCATGCATAGCACTTAGCCATTATTTCTTAGGGGCTATATTGTAACTGAGTCATGAGTCGGTAGTAGAATATTAACTTTCCACTTTTAAGCTACTGCATGCAAATCATTAGACCATCTAACTGCTTGACATGTTTTAAAGAACACATTTCTTCTTCTACCCCAATGTAAAATCAAAAGTTACTTTCAAACACAAATATATATACATATAGATGCACACAAACACACATCTGTATATATACACATAATTCTGATCTTCTTGACCACTAACAATAGTCAGTTTTTACATATTTTTAATTAATTTTAGTGAGAAAATTGTCTAGCATTACATTAGTCTTCAACACCCGGGTATCCTTAAAATTGAGATGAATCAATGATAGAAAAACCATGACCTGAGGAAAACATTCCTGGAATGGCACTGCCAGACTCTCACATTAAAACTGAATATAAAAATCTCAGCCTTTTACCCTGTCAGTGTGGTCCTCTTTTGGACTTGTCTGATACACGCTTGCAGTGTAGCAATAAAGTCTTAATTTTTTAATCTTCCTTGACTATTGGTGAATTCCTTTACCACCCATGCACCATACCTTCACACTCTATTCTGCACCTTGCATGGCAGTAGTATAACTAGGGTAGAGGAGAAAACACAGGACTGTAAGGATTTTATAAAAGAGGGAATAGTAATATCTAGCTCACAAAGTGGCTTAATAATGTTTTACTGTAATTATCTCCAGCTATCTTTGAAATATGTATATATATATTTCTTGTGTTCAATGGCATATTTAACATTTTCCTATATATATTCTCACCATATGCTACTTGACAAACCAAAGGAACATCATATATAATTCTTTTCTTTTCTTTATTTTTTTGGTACTGGGAATCGAACTCAGGACCTTGTGCTTGCCAGGCAAGTGCTTGTGCCACTGAGCTATATCCCCGGCCACATAATTGTTTCTAATTAATTACTTGATTGCCTTTTTTAGTGTTTTTTTATTTTAAAAAACATGGCCTATAGCATCTCATAAAAAAATGGACATAAAGAGCTAGCTATCATCCTGTTTTTTAAAAAGGCCATAAATTTGATATTATAGGCAAGAACATAGCACATAAAAATTCTGAAAAATTCAAGTCATTTTTAACCCTCAGAAAAAGATACACTGATGTATACTAACCATGTCTATTTCAATCTGGTGGCAGCAGGTAGACAAAAAGAGACTGGCCCTGACTTTGTGGTGAATCGCCAGCTTAGAAAGGAGTGGATTTTTCACAGATGTAAAGATGTACTCAATTCGTCTGCCGAAGTATATCTAGGAAGAGCAACTCTGAAATCCTAAAGATGCACTGTATTTATTAATAGTGACGTCTCTCTCTCTTTCTGTCTCTCTCTCTGTCTCTCTCTCTCTTTCTCTCTCTCTCTCTCTCTCCCCATGTCTCGTGCTTTCTCACAATGATTAAGTCCTTTTTTTTAAATTTGAGAATCTGATACAAGGCTTTTCCAATTCATGTCACCATACCCAGCTAACAGTGATCTTTCAAAGACCCACAAAATACTTGTGAAGTGAAATCATTACAGAAAATCACATGTTCAGAAGGAAAATAAAATGAGCCCAATTAAAAGGGATAGTAATTAAAATTTATATGTCCAGCTCATAATTCTTCAATTATTTTCATGAGATTGCTCAAACATCTGTGTACAAAAAAAATTCCGTTACAAGCACAGACACACAGAAGCCTGTATAGACTCTAAAATAAAATGAAATTATGCACAAGTGAGAGATTAGCAGCATGCTAATGATCATTTGTTTTATTCATTTGTGAGATGGATAATTGGTGCAGTGAGTATTCTGTGCCATATTTTTTTCATCAAAGAAAAAAATTTTTTTCTGACCTATCAGTTTGTTTTACACAGAACAGTCAATGACAGGCTTTCGAAATATGTAAGTGGATGGTGTCTAGCTCTAATTACTAGTGGCAACCATTCAGGACTAATAAACAATTAGCTCTTTCTGTATGTAGGTAACAAATAACATGGAGAGGAAATTTCAACCTTGTTTGTAATGGTCATTTTCACATTCATTATTGCCTATCATCTTTCTGTGATCATTTTGTTTTTGGAGAAAATGTCCACACTGCCTCTCCAGTAAGGAAATTAGACATAAATCTTGCTCTTCTCTAGCAGAGAGGATGAAAGAGGATACTCAACCTGCATGTCACTATCAGGCACACCTGCCAGGCTCCCTATTCAGAAGCAAGTGGTGGGAGCCACCTGATGTAGGAGGCAGCTGGCACGGGGACAACGACAGCTTCTGAGTTCCTGGTGCAGAAGAGCGATCAGAGCAGCAGCAGAGCCAGGCAGATCAAATTGCTGGCATTTAGCATCCCAGAGAGACTGTCAACACTGTTTCCTCAATAGTCCAGTTCTGTGCCATGTTTTCAAGTACTGTTTTGTTCTGTTTTTTTCCAAAGCATCCCAGTGAAGCTTTTAGCCAGCTGGTAATCTCAAATACACGACAGTTCTGCTTTAACTAGCCATTTTATTGTTTGTAGTTAAGTGATTGTAACTCAGAGACTAGTAAAAAAATAAGCTCTAAGTGCTCTTTAAGCTTCTTAAATGTTTACTGAAAAGAATTTATATGAGTTAAATATATTGGTCATTCCAATTTTGAAAGGGCAATGCAACTGAGAAGCAGAGCTCAGGGAGTGCATAGCCTGTGATGATCTGGGTTCACATCTTAACGTCCTCCTGATTTGCTGTGGGTAAATAACAACCTCTTTGATACTCAACTGTATCACTTAGAAGATGCTAATAATACCTAATGCTTGTTAGGATTAAAAAGGATAATGTTTATCAACTATTAGTGCAATTCTTTACACTTCAGACTGACAAAGAGCGTTTTACTCAGCTATTGCTGGTGCCACATAATAAGGGTGAATTTTCAGTTGCAGAGATTTAATCTACCCCAGTAGCTTTAAGCAAAAAGGGATTTGTTTTCGAGGATTAAGGCAATTTCAGAATGTTGGAGTTAAAGAAATGGGGCGTAGGGTGAGCATCAATGAGGGCAAACCCTGAAAATCACCTGCAGAATATGGCAACAAAGAAGCTGCTTTTCTGGTTCTGACCAGTAAAACGTGGAATCAGTAACTGTTGTGATAACTAGGAAGCTTTTACTAAAGCTTCTGACTCTGCCACTTGCTATTTCTGGAAGTAATATCAGTTTTCTGGGAGGCAGAGGCAGGAGGACTGCAAGTTTGAGTCCAGCCAAGACAGCTCAGTGACTTAGCAAGACCCTGCCTCAAAATAAACAAAAAGCACTGGGAAATCTGGGAATGTAACTCAATGTAGAGGTCCTGTGTTTGGTCCCTAGTAACACACACACACACACACACACACACTACACAAGCTCACGTGAAAGATCAATATTCTAATTCCATCATTGTATCTTTCTTTCTTTGGCCTGTTTTTGAACTGTATGTAAATAGAACCATTTAACATGATGTTTGTGAGATTTGCTATTCTGTGCAGCAGTGATCCAACTGTTTTCATTTTCATGTACTAGGGTGTGATATGCAGAACAATGACCCTGAATGAGGTCAGTCTTCTAATTCATGAGAATTAGTATGGTATAATACATGGCAAAAAAAAATTGATACGTATGTGGAACTAAGTTTGCTAATCAACTGGCTTTAAAACAGGGAAAATATCTTAGGTGATTTAGGCAAGTTCAAGTGTAAGCATGAGAGTTCTTAAAGGTGAAAAAGGGAGGCAGACAGTAGGTCAGAGAGATGTGATGTGAGAAAAATGTAGCTGCCTTTGGTGACTCTGAAAACAGAGGAAGTGGTGCGGGAACCAAGGACCACAATGAGGTGTGAAATGTGATAATAAAAAGTGAGTGCTCTGTAGAAGGGGAAAAAGGCAAGAAAAACATTTTCCCTTACAGTCTCCAGAAGGGAATGCATCTTGCTGACACCTTGATTTCAGCCCAGTGGATCCTCTGTTGGACTTCTGACTTACAGAACTCTAAGATAATAAATTTGTACCGTTTTAAGTCACTAAGCGTGTTGTAACTTGGAACACTGATAGAGAAAACTGAAAGTTTCTAGAGCTGAGCACTATTGATGTTTTGGGTCAGATAATTCCTCTTGTGGGGCTATCCTGTGTAATGCAGTATATTTAGCAACATCTCTGGATCCTACCTAAGTGGTATTAACACCCCACTAATTATAGTACTAAAAATATCTTCCAGACATTGCCAAATAAAATGACCTCTAGTTGAGAACCAGTACTGTTTAGTGTTTCATTTTATCAATATCCTACAACTTATTTAGCCAACCTATTATTTCAATATATTTGATGTAAGAGAAACACATTTTTGATCGATCCATATATCATTAACTGTTCTAACAATTATTCTTTCTTAGCTTGGTCAACTAGCATACAAGGACATGCAGGCTATAAAAAGATTCACACCAGAGATAAGGTTCTGGAGTAAGAGATAATTGCTAAACAAGCCTTCCCCAAATCTGGTGTTGTAGTCAGGAGTTTGTAAGGAGAAAAAAAACATTACAGAACACATAATTTACATTATTATTTTGTAATAGCCACCCAAGAGTTAAATATAAGAAGTGCTGCAAATCTGTCCACACGCTGAGACTCAAGGAATCCAGCTAAGAATCTGGATCCCACAGTAATGTCCTGCAGGAGTCCAGCTGAAGACTTCAGCCCATGACAATGCCCCCCACAAGTCCAGCTGGTGGCCTAGAGCCCACAACAGTAACTCATACAAGTCTGTTTTATGGATCTGCGCTGAGAAGGCCCCAAGGTCAGGGGTGGAAGCCAGAAAGTCTATGCCTGTGGGGTGAAGGATCTGTGCCAATAGGTTGAGGGTTCTGCACAGGAGCCAAGAAGCGATGCTCAAAATAAGGACCAGGGCTCCCCTGAAAAGTACCACAGCCATCCTCAGTGACAACGAGGTCCAGAGCTCCTCATCATGAGTTGATGTCAGGAAGCCAGTGTGACAAGCTTCTCCTGGAGACTGAATGGCACACATCTTCCCCTCTGGAGCAGGAAGCAAGGCTCGAGGTAAGGACCAGAGCTCCCCCAAAGTGAAACCCAGCCATTCTCAGCAACAAGGTCCCAACCTCCTCTGATAACAGCTGAGTTCATATCAGAGGAGCCAGCAAGACAAGCTCCTCCAGGAGAACCAACAGCTCCAAAAGAATCAAGAGCTCCAAACAACATCATTTAGGAATACCCACAAGGCTACTCTCTTTCTCTCCACTTCGCCTTTTTATGCTGGCAACTTTCCTCAGGTGGAGCCTCCACACCAGCACTATGCTGATTCAATGCAGCTGGTGTTTAAATCGACCATCAGCTTTCAATCCACCACATCTGGGAAGCCAAAAGACTAAAAATAACTACAAAGAGAAATACAGAGGGAGCGAGGGAGGGATGAAAAGGGAAAGGGGGACAACAGGTGTGCACCAAGATAGATTGCCTGATAGTGACTGCCCCAATCCCACACCATGGGAGATGGGTTGAGGGACTCCTGTGAGTTAGGAATAAGCACAGCACTTCTCAGCTGGGGTTGCTTGTCTGTCTGTCTGTCTGTATGAACTGGCACCACTCCTACAAGAAAATCCTCCCTTTCACTGCCTCTGGGATTCACTTTTTTCTTGGTCTGGACAATTAAATCCATTTCTTACATTTCAGTTGTTTTCAAATTAAAGTTATCACTAATAATGCTCCTATAAGTCTGCATATGTATTTCAGTTAATGTATATGTGACTTCTTACTAGCCATGTAGTAAAAATTTTTAAAAGTGAAATCATTTGGACAGAGAGTGTGCATTGTATACCAATTTGCAATTATTTAGGCAATGTATGAAAATTCCTACTGCATTTTAGTTTTGCTAATGTTTAATGTTGGCTGCCTTTTGCATTGTAGTTATTCTATGGAGTATATCATATTTTTGTGGTTTAATTTGCATTGCTATAATATCTAATAAAGTTAAAGCATATTTTTAAGATGTGAATTTCCATTATGGTAGTCTTATATATAAAGGTTCTGGTGAAGTCTTAAGCCCAAAATTATTTCCATTTTCCTCTGTTTTAACTTGTAAGGATTATTTTCATATTCAAGTTCATGTGAAATATGTGAGTATGTTAATTGGGTCATTGATCCTAACTATCTCAGTGTAGCATAGTGACTGCTATTTAACAGGCTGGGATTAAGCCTGGAATACTGTAAGGCTTCTTATGGCATTTGTTCACCCTGGCTTTATCAGGTGTGTGAAATTCCTAAATTCTATCCTCCTTTGCAGTGGCTTTCCCAATTCGGCTTTTAATCTCCGTGCAAATGCCTCGAGAAAAAACACCTTCGATTATAGGCTCTGTTCTCTTCAGGTTTTGAGTTATTTTGAAAGCTCAAAATGTGATCTCAGTCTCTCCATCCTCCAGTTGCCAACAGCTCTGCTGGCTTCTCTACTGTGGGCCTGTGCCTGTTTCCCTGTCTTCTCAAACCCAGTAAGAATCGTCAAAGACCTCGAGGATGAAATGCTGAATGGAGCATCTATGCATGCTTTCCTTCACTTTGTGATTTTGTTTTCTCTTGCTCTGGTTGTATTGGGAGCTCTCCATACCTTCAAAGCAATTTTGTATTTTGGATTAATTTTATAACATTTCCCCAAAGTATTCTGGGCAGAAGAAATGATCTGCTCACCTATGAGGTAGAAGCAGAAGTCTTTTAGTGAAATCTTAAGGCCTGAGATCTCATATTCATTCATATTTTACCAAATCCTCTTCTACAAGTTTTTGAAGTTCTAAACATTCTCAGATAAAACCATTACTCAGAACTGTAACTTAATATGCCATAACATTAATTCCAGCTTCTGATTTTTCTGCTATACCAGTCTTGTAGCCAGTGATAAGTGTTAGAAAAACCATAAAAGTTCTCTCAATCTCTGACTATGACTTTTACTAAGAATGAAGAACTCTGTTTGTTATTTTTTCCTTCTCCTGTACAGGTGACAGCAGTGAGACCTCCACACCCCATCTTCATTCTTCATTCTCCTCGTACCACTAGTTTTAACAGAGATTTAGTCTCATTTCATAGCAACTGACCACAAATTAAAACTAATTATTTTGCCATGGTCTACCATGGTCTACCAATTTCTTTTATTATTTCATGCTCATATTATCCTTTCCAGGAAAGATAATCTGTTCATATTACCATTTGCTGTAGAGTTTCATGACTTGCCTACTTCCTTGTTGCTGAGAAATGCCTATTTTGGATACAGCTAACATGTGGTTTCATTGAAGATTTTACCTTGCTTCCCAAGGTCATAAGAAGGCCATAAGAAGTGCAGAAACATAGTGTAGGCCAAAACTCTAGGAAAAAAAGTATCAAAATAATATATGGGACATTAAAATATTTGTTGCCTCTGTTATGACAAAGAAGTTATAGAATCAGATGCTGCCTCTGTGTGTCTGAAGCCAGTTTGCCTCTGCTATGCTCTGAATCAAAACAAGATAAAGCCTTTTATTTCTCCCTCTGATCTGAGTAGATCTTACTCACAAAATCTAATTCATTTCAAACACCATTGCTTCATGAATGAGACACATGTAGCACTACCCTCCCAGCCTTTGTATGCCAGAAAGCACCTGAGAAAGAAACTAGAACTACTGGTGACCAAGTTAACCTACAGTGGCCCCTACTCACACTGTGACATCAATTGACAAGAACATTTGGTTGTAGAATTCATAGGCCTCTTAGATTTTATGCAATTAGTACTGAAGTAATTTTATCCCCCAAGCCTCTTTTTCTCTGTGTTCTGTCTCAGTGAAGAACACAAGTCCAAACCAGAAAGCTATTAGGTAGCATGGACTTTTCCATCGTTTCCTCCTTTACAACAATGAACTTCTACATAAACCACACCCACTACTAGAGAGGCTCTCTTCTATGTAGTGCACATTTCATCTACTTTATTTGCTCTATTTAAATAATTTGAACTTTTATCATTTCCTCATATTGTTTTGATAGCCCTCAAACTGTTCTTTCAAGTCTTTCTATGTTCCCATCTCCAAATAGAATATATCTATTCCATTAGTGATTGCACACAGTATTTTCTCCCTTACTTTGTCCTGCACATCCCAATTATACATTCCCCCAATTATGCATAACTACAATGAACTAACAGCTTCATTTTTCATTTTTTCACTTTTTACCTAATTAATAGTATGCCTTTTGCTTGAAAGTTTACCTTCTTTCTTAACTTCTATCAATTCTTTAAAACTCAGTCATGTCACTTACTGTGGGAGGTCTTTCCAAACTTCCATCTGATTTGAATGTAGAAATTTTAGTAGTATTCTAAAAAGCTTATCGATTAGATTTTTGAGCTGCTTACAAGCTGGAACTTGATGTTTTGTCTTCTATGCTAACTATAACCTCAGTAATGCTGGCAGTGATGAAGAAATTCTACTAACTTCAGCCAGGATGATTTGTCCTTAAAATTCTTGTGTTTAAATTAGAGGACAAATATTTCCTAGAATATTTAAAGTGTCTGTACTTGATATCAGTCTTTGTTCATTATAACTTGCTAATTTTAGACAGATTCATAGCATGCAGCATCAAATGCATGTAAAATAGATCATTCATATAAAAATAGACAATCACAAGGCTTTATTATATTTACAATACTATCCAATCATCACTATCTTCCATTATCTGCACCTTCCCCCATCCATATTCACTCCTATTTCCACCACCTTCTCACAATCACTAATTTTAGTTTCTTTCTCCATGTATTTGCCTATTGTGAGCTTTCATATAAATGGAATCATACAATATGTGACCCTTAGTACATGGCATCTTTCACACTCAGTGTAATTCATTCAAGATTTTTCCATACTGTAACATAAATTGGTATTTTATTCCTTTTATGTTGTGGAATAATATTGCATTGTGTGAACATACTGTATTTTGTTTAACTGTTAATCCATTGATGGGAAACTGCATTGTTTCTACTTTGGAGCTATTATGAATAATGCAAAGTTTTATGTGAACATATTTTAATCCTCTTGGGTATGTTACTGAGTGGGATTTCTCTTCCACTTTTTGAGGAACTGCCAAAAAGTTTCTCAGAAGCAGCACCATTTTAAATTTCCACCAATAATGTATAAGCATACCAGTTTCTTCATGTTCCTGTTAACATTAGCTATTTTCCTGAAATTATCAAGAGCTCTTTTAATTTAACAATAAAAAGGCAAATAGTTAAAAATAGGCAATGATTTAAGTAAACAGTTTTCCAAATAACAGATACAAATTGCTAACAAACAGCTGAAAGGATGCCCAACATTACTAACATTTAGGAAAATGCTCATCAAAACCACAAGATTTCACTTTTAGTTCTCTCAAAATTGGGTAGAAGGCTTCTCTAAATTTTTACTAATTTTTCTTGAGGAAATCTGTAGGTATCTCCAGGGCAACTAACTAGTTAATATTAGAACCATAATAGAATTTTTGACTAAATGTTATTTTATGGATATTGATATTGTTATATAACTTGTTTATTTCAATATTTGCTCTGTTCTTTTCTTTCTTAATGCAGGTTCTGTTCACGCCTTTTGGGCACTTTATCAAGGTTTTATTCCTGTTATGGTTTGTGTTTGGATTTCTCCCCAAAGCCTCATGTGGTCATGGGGGTGGGCCTTTTGAAGGTGGCCAAGTCAAGTGTTTGTGATTATTTCATTGTCTAGCACTGGGATTAGTGGTGTAAGTGCTGAACCTGCCCAGAGGTGAGTATCCAGCTTACAATTTAAGAAAGGAAGGAGGCATGCTCTTCCCTTTTTCTCCTTGTTGCCTTTGGTATCTACTGTTGCGATGAATGGTTGTCTCTCAGCTTGGAACCAGCTAATTATGCACTGAAACTTCCACAAACTGTTAAGCTAACCAAACCTTTTCTTCCTTTGTTTTGGATGTTAGGTGTTTTTCCCTAGCAATGAAAGAAAAGTAACCAAAACAGAATTTGGTACCAGGAGTGGGGTCAGTGCTTGACTATACCTGACCATGTGGTTCAAGAGCCTTTGGAAATGGCTTATGGGAAGAGATTGGAAAGATTCAGAGATGTCACCTGAAAGAGTAGAGCTGGGACACTTTAAGTTGTGCTGTATAGAAGATTCTGGTCAGAGCTCAGAAGACCAGAAGGCTGATAGAAATCCTGCCAGTAAATACCAGGTTAGGGAGGTTTATGCTGGGAAGGACTGCACTGGTTATTGGACTCCACATGATGTATGTTATGGCTTGGCAAAAAGTTTGTCTGCATTTTGCTCACATCCAGAAACTGCCTGAGACTGAGATTAAGAGTGGCAGACTAATTAATCTGGCAGAAGAAATTTCAAGGCAATCAAATGTAGAGATGGCACAGCTGTTGTTGGGGGCTTTTGGCCAGATTTATGTTGTGAATCAAGAGAAAAGAGCCTATCAGGATGATGTGAAATGATGTGAGTTTGACCCGAAAGAAGCTTCAGTAAATCTGTGGACTGCAAAGATAGAGCTGAGATTTCTTGTTAAGAAGGAACAGGAGAATATAAAAGATGGCCTTAGGGCACCACAGGTAGCACCTGGTGCCCATGCTTTGCAGCCTCAAAACTGCAAAAGTGAAAGACTTTGCTTTGAGAAAATCACAGAGTGCCATGTTCCAGAATGGTGGTGGTCACACCAGTTTCCAGAGTGGTGGTGGAATAGAGAATTTGTTCCTCAAAATCAGGTTCAGAATGCTCGGCAATCTAGGCACTCCACCCCTACAACCCAGAGAGAAAAGCCTGGTTATTGCTCTAACTGGCAGCAGACTTCAGTATCATTCATGTGCCACAGGTTTTAGGCACATACAGAATGCAAGAGTTCTGAGGTTTAAAAGGCTTCCACCCCAATTTCAGAAGGCCTGGGTGGTCATGCAGTGTGCCCCTGAGAGGGCAATCTGTGAAGTGTGAGGGTAAAGCCAAAGGTACAATGGATAACCCACAAGTTTGGAAAGGCCAGGATTGTGAATCATCTAAGGAAACCTGGGAGCAAAGTTAGCCCAAGAGAGAAGCTGTATGAGCTGCAACCACCAGAAGTGCCATGGGGGTGAAATTACTCAAGCTTTTTGGAGCTTACAACCAGATTGCTTCAGATGCTGAACATGGAACTCCATGACTTAATGTTTGCCTTGCTGGATTTTGGACTTACTTTGAACTCAATGCTTTGTTTTCTCCTCTTTGTAATTTTCGGAATAGAAATGTCTATCTTGTGCCATTGACTGTGGGGAGGTTTAAAAATGAGACTAAAATCTTTAGGACAGGGAGAAGTGATATACTTAATGTTCCCTGTATGTTCTATCTTTGAGACTATAAAATTTCACAGGTAATAATTGGGTTTAAAAGGTAAAGGAAAGTATTTATAAGAATCACTCCAGGGAATGTTAAATACTTTTCTTCATGACAAGGCATAATAAGATCATTTTTAAATATAAGCCTTGCTCATTTTTGCATGCCAGTAAGAGAAATAGTATAGTCATATAATTGGTTGAAAAGAGGTCATTAAAAGTGAGAAATATATCTTTGCACACTTTTAGTTTTATAAAACTCTTTTATTTCCCAGTTTAGAAGAATACAAAGAAGCATGCAGATAGATTTCTGAATAAATTGTGAAATATCATTCTGATTTTTATAAACATATGTCTTTCAGTGGAATTTTGATGACTGTATTCAATGTGTATTTATGTATATTAATAATATTTGAATTCCTCCTTGACTACAGTCTGTATTTCAATATTAAGCTTTAATGCAGACCTAAAAATGTTCATTAAAGGTGATATTCTTCATCATATTTCTGGGCATACACTTGCTGCTATTTCTCATTCTAGGTGAATATAAAGAGAATAATGTGAATTATAACAGCATGCTTCCAAATGTCAGTAAATCTAATATGGGTGAAATGCATTATCTCTTCTTTACTTTCAACTTAATTCTTTCAACAGCCATCTTAACATAACCACTTTTGTTTTAGAGGCAAGAATCTTTGCATTTTCTTCTAAAAAGCATTTCAAAAGGTAGAATTTAAACATTCTTACAAGGCTAGATGTCACTCTGAGGTAGTTTTCATTTGCAATTCATTCTTACTTCACTGAACAATACATATTAGTTACAGATATTCAAAACCAGCATCTGTGGCTTGACCACTTGAAGAATTTCTAGGGTGAAGTTAATTTATTTCATGAATAAAAGGCTAAAATAGTCTTTAATATATTTGACCTACATATATTGTTCTCCCCTAGCTTCTTGATAATTTACATTTAAAAAGGCATAAAAATATTATTATAGATTTTTTTCATCTATCATCATTGCTAACACAATGGAAAAGTGAAATATTTCTTCTTTTATGCATTCTTACCAATTTCTGCATGGCAAATGTGGATTCTTATCCCTCTGCTCATAATGTATATGCCAGCATATTTCTGTTTCCTTTGTTTGTGCTTTCTTCCAGAAGAGCACAGAAAACTGATAGTAAAATGTGCAGTAGGATCTCAGCACTATTCAAAAAGATTCAGCTAGAACTTCTGGCAAGATGGCAAAGCAGTGAGCAGTGGTGAGTCAGCCACTCTGATGCTGGGAGTCCAGACACTGGAGGATAGCAATTTGGGGAAGAAAAGGAGGGAAGTGGGTAGATCCCTAAGACCCAGGAGAAGTCTGAAGGGTGAATTGGAGTCCATGGGGAGAGCAAGGAGATGGACCTCAAGGGAGAGGAGGAAGGTGGCAAACTGTGAATTCTCCCTGACTCTTGGCTTATGATATGAGAAAGGAGGCTCAAGCTTACAGAGATCTGGTGAGGGCAGGAGCCCTGGAAGCCTACAGGGAGAAATGCACTAGTGGAGCCGAGCATGGATGTGGTAACCTGCAGCTGGTGTGTGGCTCCACCTCCTACATCCTCTGGAGAGGGTGATTGGGTGCCATTTTAGGGTGAGGATAGCTCAACCTGTGACTCAGAGCAGCACTGGGTAGGCTCAATCTTGAGACTACCAGTGTCTGTGTGAGGCGTTTCTCCGGGAAATGCCCAGGGTCAGGAAGCCAAGATCAAGTAAGCAAGAAATACGCAGTGTTATGGGCTAAAACACTCAGATCACAGGCCCAAATCCAGAGATCAGGATCAGCCTGAACTTCTACAGAGCTGAACTTGCACCGCACACTATCACCTACCATGGGCTTCTTGGGATCATACAATGTGGATCAGGGCTCTCTGTCTGCCTCCTTTGTCTACCAATGATACCAAACACATGCCCTTAAGTGAGGCATATAATAGTCAAGATTCCATAAAGTCAACATGAGAACAGAATATGAAAAGCTGTTAGGAAAAATAAACAAATCACCTATAAAGGAAAGCCCATCAGAATCAGAGCTGACTTCTCAAAACAAAACCTCAAGTCAAGGAGACCTTGGAGTGAAGTATTTCAGGCCCTAAAGAAAAGAACCTCCAACCCAGATTGATGTACCCCACAAAACTATCTTTCAAAGTTGATGGAGAAATAAGATACTCCCATAATAAAGAACACCCGAATAAACTCATGGCTACCAGACCAGCACTCTGAAATATTCTGAAGGATATTCTAGAAAGAGATAATTAAGATTATCTTTCCATTAAGCTAAACAGAATGAATTCACCAGACATGCCACGCAATTAAACAGAGGGGAAAGCAAGGGAAGCAACAACAGAAAATTAATATGACAAGAATAAGTCAATACCTATCAGTTTTAGCCATAAATGCAAATGTTCTCAACTCATCCATCAAAAGAAAACACACTGACAGAATGGATCAAGAAACAAGATCCAACAATATGCTGCACACAAGAAACATTTAACTCAAAAATAAATTTAGAGTGAAAGTCAAAAAATGGAAAACAATACTGCATGTGATGGGAACCCATAAAAAAGCAGAGGTAGCTATTCTATTTGAAGACAAACTGGATTTCAAACCAAGGCTGATTAAGAGAGACTAGGAAAGTCACTACATACCTGTTAAGAGAACAAATCAAGAGGAAAACATAACAAAAATGAATATATATGCACCAAAAACCAGTGCACACAACCATAAAACAAATCTTAATAAACATGAAAAATCAAGTAAACACTAACAAAAAAGGGAACTTAATACCCCACTGTCACAAACAGACAGATCAACTACACAAAAAATCAACAAAGAAATATCAGAACTGAACCAAATCCTTGAACAAATAGACTTAGCAGATATCTACAGTGTTCTACCCCACAACATCAGAATACACATTTTTCTGAGGTGCACATGGGACTTCCTCCAAAATCAACTACATGCTTGCTCATAAAACATGCTTAAGTAAATACAAAAGAACTGAAATTATACCATGAATATCATCAGACCATAGTGTAATGAAATTGGAAATTAATGGCAAAAGAAACCACAAAAATTTCATAAGCACATGGAAATTAAATAACACCCTCTAGAACAACCAATGGGTCACAAATGAAATTAAAGAAGAAATTAGACAGTTTCTACAATTAAATGACAATGCCAATATAACAAACTGGAACTTATGGGATGCAACAGAAGCAGTACTATGAGGACTATAGCAGTGAATTCTCACATCAGAAAAACAGAGAAAACTCAAATAAATAACCTAATATTGAACCTCAAGCTACTAGAAAAAAAGGAGCAAGTCAAGCCTTAAGCTGTTGCAAGGATAAAATTATAAGATAAGAGCAGAAATTAATGCATTTGAGACTAAGGAAATACTAGAAAGAATCAATGAATCAAGAGTTGGTTCTTTGAAAGATTAAATCAAATAGAAAAACCCTTACACAGCCTTGTCTAAAATAGGAAAGAAAAGATTCAAATTTATGAAATTACAACAGATCTTGCAGAAACCCAGTAAATCATTAACACCTGCTTCAAGAACCTGTATTCTAATAAAATGAAATTACAGAAGAAATGGGTAGATTCTTAGATACACATGAATTACCAAAGCTCAATCAAGAAGATATAAAAATTCTAAATAAACCAATATTAGTCAATGAAATTTAAGATGTAATTAAAAACTTACAAAATAAAAGCACAGGTCCTGATGAACTCACTGTTGAATTCTATAAGAAATTTAGAGATCTCATGCCACTACTCCCCAAGTTCTGTAATGAAATTGAAAGGGAAACAATATTCTAAAACTCATTCCTGGAAGTAAGCATTACCCTGATACCAAAAACAGAGTAGGATCCAACCCAGAAAAAATACAGGCCAATCACCCTAATGAACATATGTGGTAAATTAAATAATGGTGAATTTATAACATCCAGTTTAATTGATTCAGTGTGGTTCTGAGTGTAAAAGGTCAACTCGAGAATTATTGCTAACAGCATACAAAAGGAGAAGTAGAGGAGAAGATGTTATGCTGTTGATTCTCCTGGAGAAGCTTGTCATGCTGGTTTTCCTGATATGAACTCAGTTGTTTCTATTATTGGAGGAGTACAGGACTTCACTGTCACAGGGAATGGCTACAGTTCTTTTCTGGGGAGTTCTGGTCCGTACCTTGAGCATTGCTTCCTGGCTCCAGTGCAGATTCCTTAGAATGCTAGAACAGAGCCTTTATCCCACTGGTGCAAACTTTCTAGCTTCCCCACTGACCTTTGGGCTTTCCCAGTGCACATCCTTGATAAGTACTTGCACAAGACATTGTTGTGGGCTCTATGCTTCCAGTTGGACTCATACAGGACATTGACATGGGCTTTAAGTCTTCAGATAGACTCATGTAGGACATTACTGTGAGACCCAGACCCTCAGCTGGATTCTTTGGGTCTCTAGCATGTGGACTCTTTTGCATTTGATCTTTGGGTGAATCTTACAAAATAATCCTATAAATTATGTGTCTTATAGTGAATCCTTTCCTTTGTAAACCCTGACTACAAAAACATAGTTGCAAAAATCCTCAATAAGATACTGGCAAAGAGAATGTAGCAAATCATCAAGAAGATCCAAGATTACCCCAGGGATGCACAAATCAATAAATGTGATACACCATATTGACAGAACAAAGGACAAAAACACATGATCGCCGCAATAGATACAGAATAAGCATCTGACAAAATCCAACACCCATTCATGATCAAAACCCTACAGAAAATTGGAATAGATGGTCTTTATCTTAATATGATAAAAGTCATCTAGGCAAACCACCACCCAACATTATATAAGTGGTCAAAAACTGAAGACTTTCATTCTAACATCAAGAACAAGAAAAGGATTCCCACCATCACCACTCCCGTGAAATATATTTCTGAAACATTAGGCACAATGACTAGACAAGAAAAAGTAATAAAAAGAATAAGGATAGGAAAAGAAGAAGTTAAGTTATTATTATTTGCAGATGGCATGATACTCTGCATAGTAGACCCCCAAAGCTCCACCAGAAGATTTCTAGATTTAATAAGGAAATTCAGTAGTGTAGCTAGATAAAAGTCAACACTCAAAAATCAATAGTATTCCTTTACACAAATAACAAATTCTCTGAGAAAGAAATTAGGAAACCATATCTTTCCTAACAGCATCAAGAAAGAAAGAAAGAAAGAAAGAAAGAAAGAAAGAAAGAAAGAAAGAAAGAGAGAAAGAAAGACAGACTTAGCAATCAATCTAATAAAGGAAGTAAAAGAACTTTACACTGAAAACTGCATTGTGGTTCTGGGTGTAAAAGGTCAACTCGAGAATTATCCCTAACAGCATACAAAAGGAGAAGTGGAGGAGAAGATGGTGTGCTATTGATTCTCCTGGAGAAGCTTGTCACGCTTGTTTTCCTGATATGAACTCAGTTGTTTCCACTGAAAAGAGATGAATAGGATATCACAAAATGGAAATATATCCCTTGTTCTTGAGTAAGTGTGGGGAGCAGCTGAAGCTGGGGATAGATCACATGTGAGGAGGAAGCAAGGCCAGCCTCAAGAACACAGAGTGTCCGAAGCAAGTCGCATGAATGAGCTGCTCTAGTCTCAAGAACAGAATGCAAGAGACAAGAACATGTGGATAAACTATTAGGTGGAGAGGTTTCACGTGGTACTCAACCTCCCAAGTGTACAAATAAATGTGCTGCAGCTGTTGGAGCCTCTCTTTCTCCTCTACCTCCTCCTCCTTCCTTCCTTACTTCCCATCAGGAGAGAGGGTTCCATTTGGCCTCAGTTTTCTGTAGTCTGACACTTGTCCTTTTTTTTCATCCTCTCACTGTGCTTTCCCTGGAAACATCAAGAGCTGCATGAGATTCAGCAGGTAGGAAAAGGCAATAAACAAAAATGACCATACTTCCAAAAGTGCTATACAGATTTAATGCAATCCTGATCAAAATGCCAATAGTATACCTCACAGAATTAGAGAAAATAATCCTCAAATTCTTGTGAAACCAGAAAAGACCTAAAATAGCAAAAACAATTTTGGGCAACAAAGGCAAGGTAGAAGGCATCACAGTCCCTGACTTGAAATTATTCTAAGAAGCTACAGTGACAAAAAGATCATGGTACTGGCAAAAAAAACAGACACAAGACTCAATGGAACAGATTAAAAGATACAGAAACAACTGCAAACACACTCAGTCACCTTATCTTTGACAAAGTGGTGAAACATTCACTGGAAGAAAGGTAACCTCTTTTATAAATGGTGCTGGAAAAACTTGCCACATGCCAAAGATTAAAACTGGATTTATATCTCTTATCATGCACTGAACTAAAGTTGAAATGGGTCAAAGATCTAAATATTAAAACAGAAACACTAAGTCTTTGGAAAGAGAATAGGTAGAACCCTTGAAGACACAGGTATAGGCAAAGACTTTATGAATAAAACCCTGATTCACAGGAATTATTACAAAGAATCAACAACCATCATCTCCTCTTTTTAAAAAACTTTTGCACAGTAAAGAAACCACTAACAGAGTGAAGAGACACTGCAGAGTGGGAAAAAATTTTTACTGGCTGTTTTTCAGACAAAGGACTAATATCTATAATATATAAAGAACTCAAAAAAAATCAGGTCCCCCAAATTTATAAGACCCAGTCCAGAAAATGGATATCTGAAATGAATAGGAACTTCTGAGATGAAGAAGTAGAAACAGCAAATAAATATATGAAAAATGTTCAACATCACTGTTCACTTGAGAGATGCAAAATGAAACAACGCAGATTTCATTTCACTCCAGAAGGAATGTCTATGATCAAGAAATCAACCAATAACAAATGCAGGTGCGGCTGTGGGGAAGGAGGAACCTTTCTCCACTGTCGGTGGGAGTGTAGACTGGTGCAAAAACTGTGGAAATCAGTGTGAAGATTCCTCAGAAAAGCTAAAAGTGGAGGTCCCATTTGACTGGCTATTCCCCTTCTTGACATCTTATTAAAAGAATTGAAAGCATCATACCACAAAGATATATACACACCTATGTTTGTAGAAGCACAGTTTGTAATAGCTAAATCTGAGAAACAGCCTAGATGCTCATCAACAGATGAATGGATAAAAAAGATGTGCCTTTTTTTATACAATGTAGTACTACTCTGCCATAAAGAAGGATAAACTTGAGATATTTCTAGGTAAATTGATGCTTCTTGAGAACATACTCTTAAGTGAAATAAATCAGATATGTAAATTTAAATATTGCATGGCCAAAATAGGGGCTGGGGATATAGCTCAGTGGCACAGCACCTGCCTAGCAAGCACAAGGTCTTGAGTTCGATTCTTGGTACAAAAAATAAAGGGCCAAAATACATAATACATACTGAGAAATAGGAAGAAAATATACAACTGAGAAAGAGAACAAAGGAGGGGGAAGGAAGGAAGGGAAAAGAGAAAAAAGAGAATA
>RJWT010009072.1:0-25509 GCA_004365215.1 Cuniculus paca
GGTAGGCTTACAGGAGGCACTGACTTTTTCTCTTCCTGGGTCCCCCATGGTCTGTGCAGCTTACCTGAAAGGCTGGCTAGTTGGATCCTTGATTGGCTCCTCCCAGTCCCAGCATGGCTGTTTCTCAGGAGTTACTGACTTTTCCTTCTCACCATTCATTATTATATGGTAAATGCAAACCAAAACTACAGTGATGCATCATCTCACTTTAGTGAGAATGGAGAGCTAGAAAAATGAAGCAAGTGTTGGCAAGGATTTGGTGAAAAAGGAATTCATGTATGATGTCAATGAGAGTACAAATTAGTATAGTCATCAGAATGTAACAAATTTTCCTCCAAGAACTAAAAATAGAACTAGCATTGCTGTGGCAGTCCCACTTCTGGGTATGTACCGAAAAGAACTGAAATAAAAATGTCAAAGGAATACGTTCTTTTTCAACAAGTTGCTAAAAACACTCCTGTGAATTATGGCTTAAGAAATGGACACAGATAAAGAAAACATAGGATATATACACAATGGGATACTATTCAGCCTTAATGAGTATCTTACTTGCTTTTCTTTCCTTGCTGGGATAAAATACTCAAGACTCAAAGTAAAAGAGGAAAAGATTTATTTAACTCAGTCTGTAGAGGTTTCAGTCCATTGTCAGCACTCCAGGGTGGCCTGGTAGTAGAAGACAGAAAAGGCAACACCTCAAAAGGAAAGGAGCAAGTCTCTTTTCCTCCCTTACATTGTATGTAGGCTACTTGCCCTAGGGTGAGTATAGGACTCATATTTCCAATCCCAGCACGAGTGAATGAACCAATCACAAATTCTAGATTTAGCTGCCTGCAAAAAGCCTGACCCCCATGACCATATGAGAGTTTGGGGAGATATCTAGACACAAATCATAACAATGAGGAAGACAATTCTGTCATTTTCTACAACATGGATGAACTTGGGGGACGTTATACTAAAGTATTGAAAGCAAAATACTGCGTGATTTCAGTTCTATGTGGAGTAGAAAACATGCAAATAGCTTTGGGATTATCAGAGCCTGAGAAGTTAGGGAGAAAGAATGAAGTGATTTTGTTGATAGGGTACAAAATTTCAGTTAAGTAGAGGAATATTATTTTGAGATCTACTGCATAGCCTACGATATTGTTAATAATAGTATATATTTCAAAGTTGTTTAGAGTAAATTTCTTATCACAGAAAATAAGTAGGGTGATGAATGTTAATTAGTTGATTTAGTCATTTTATAGTATGCATATATAAAAACATCACATTCTGTATAAAAATTACACATAACTCTGATTTGCTAATTAAACTAGTATTAAGAAAAAAGAAGGAACTTAAGTTGTGAGGGAATTAAAAAACACTTTGTGCTTTGTCAAACAATTTTTTAATACCATTTCTTAATATGTCTAATTCACAAAGAAAATGCCACTACTTTTAAATGAGCTAATTTGGTTCATAATATTCTACTGTAAAAATTAATGATAGTCTAAATAATGAATAAAATGTCCAATAAACCAACTCATTTTTGCTCCATTTCATCTTATCTCAAGTCCTATTCCTTGGTAGATTTTAACTGGTCAAAATTCATTTTTTTCTAGTTATGTAATATTATTAAAATAATGTGTTAATATAAAATTTTAATTTTGTAAATTATCTGTGCTTCTTATTTTGATACTTGGTAGGATAATTTTCTCTGTTGCTAGCCAATTATTAAATATAGGTATTTCAGTGTGTTTCCAGAATACTTGCTATGAACAAGGCTATTCTAAGCACATATATTTAGCAGGGACATTGACAGCCCTTCATTGCTATACTTTTAAAATTATTGATGTATACAGAAGCTAATGACCTGCTGAGAATCAACAGTCAGTAAGTTATGAAGTTAAGGTTTTCAACACAAGAGCCCTTTGTTAGTCAGCTTTTCATTGCTGTGACAAAGTACCAGAGAAAATAAAATTAAAGGAGGAAAGATTTATTTTGGCTCATGGTTTAAGAAGTTTTAGTCCATGGTTCTTGGCACCATCACTATGACCCTGTGGGGAAGCATAATAACTTGGCTTAAGTGGTAGGGGGAGGAAAGCTAGAGATAGAGAAAGAGAGACAGAGACAGACAGACAGACAGAGACACAGTCAGAGGGACAGAAAGAGAAGCAGAGACAGACACAGAGAAAGGGAAAAAGGAGTCAGGGACATAATCTACATCAGTAGCATTGCAATGACCTGTCTTTTCCAACTAAGCCCTACTTTGTGATGTTTTAATCACCTCCAAATATTCCATTAAGTTATGAACCTTCATGATTCAGTCATCCCTAACCATCCTAGCTCTGAACATTGCTGTATTGAGGACCAAGTTCTCAACATATGAGCTTTCCAGGGACATTTCAGATCCAAACCATAACAAACGCTTACCATTGTCTCTTAATCCATGTAATCTCTTGACCTCTTACTTAGTAAAAGGATAATTTTTATCCATTCTGTAAATATTTATCTAAAAATTTATTATTTTTCTAACACTGTTCTGAATTATAATAGTCAAAGCCCTTACTATTAGTTATTTTTATTGTAGTTGGTGAAAAAGTAATAAACATTCATAGAAAAGACCAAAAGTATTAAAGAACGGTAGTAGAGTATAATACTTTAGCTACTTTAAGAGGCCCTCTCTGAGGACTAAATATTTAATTAGAGATCTGTACCAGAAGAAATGGAAAATTCTTCTAAAGAGAAATGTGCAAATCATTAGTCTTGAGATCAAAATGATATCTGATGTGTTATGAACAGCAAGAAGTTAGGGGAGACAAAAAGGAGAGACAAAAAATTAAGGTCAAAGAGTGAAAGGAAAAGTCATACTATTCTGTATAAACCACATATAACAGACAACATTAAACTCTACACCCCTCCCCATACTCATATTCCCCATCATGATATACAGCACCCCACATCTAAAGAGTTTCTTTCTTAACAGGTTACACTCTCTGGTGAACTCAGCAGTCTGAAATCATATGAGTGCAGTCTTTAGTCGTGAACTGACAGAAGTCAGGACACACACATGCTAATATTTACATGAAATATTTACACACATATAAACATTCATACCAGTTTTCTTGTTCTGTGGAAAGACAATTTGAGCTAAGTTACATCTTTTAGAAGTCTCAGGATCAGTTTCTGGGGAAATACAGTAATATTAGTAAGATTCCGTAGATAGGACAAAATAACCACATATACAATATAAAGAAGGAAGGGTTTACTTTGGTTCCTGGTTTCAGTCCATGGTGGTGGGCTTCAAGGCTTCCATTTCCCTCCAGTAGATTCATGTCTTACAAATCTCTAATCCACTTTGAGATGATATTTCTAAATGCTGAGAGATGGGCTTCTCACTTCATTCTTCTGCAGTATCAAATTTTCTCAGCACTGTTTCTTCAAAAGCACTCTTCTCTCTCCAATGCATATTATTAGCAACTTCGTGGTAAATTGGTTGGTTGTAAATGAATGGGTTTCTTCTAGAATCTTAATTTTTGTTGCCCTAACCCATAAATATGTTTATTTTTATGCCAATTCCTCCTGTCTTGATTGATAAAACTTTAGGGTTTATTTTAAGTCAGTTAATGTAGTGTCTCTGACTTTGTTCTTTTTACTCAAGATGGCTTTGGGTATTTAGGATTTTTTGTGGTTCTATAAAAATTTTATGACTGTCCAGGTAGTTGGGGATGAGAAGACTATCAAAGGTGTTTTGATTGATATTGCATTCAATTTGTTGGTTTCTTTAGGTTGTATAGTCATTCTAGCAATATTGATTATTCCATCCATGAACATGGGATGTCTTTAAAATGTTTCATAAGTGTTTGTGTCTTCTTCAGTTTCTTTTATAATGTTTTACAGTTTTCATTGCTGACTCATTTATCATTCATATATATATATATATATATATATATATATATATATATCTTCCCTGTTTCCTGTATAAGATAAATCACTGTTGTATTTACAGCTTGTACTCTGAAACCTTGATTTTTTTTTTTATTATTTGATATATATCTATCTGTTTGTGTGGGGGGAGTGTGGTTGTGTGTGCATCTGTGTGTGTGTGTGCACATGTGTGTGTGTTTGTGGGATATTTGGGGATTTCTATAGGTAAGATCATGTTATCTGCAAACATGTGAACAGTGACAAGTTGAATGTTGCTTCTTTCTTCCTTTTGCCTCATTGCTCTGGTTTGGTGTTCCAGTACTACACTGAATTAAACTGGTAAAAGTGTGTACCCTTTGCACACAAACTTTTAAAAAAATTCTTTAATAAATTTGTTGCAGCTTATGATAAGACTATCTTTAGATATGCAGTAAAATGTCAACTATCCTCCAAAGTAGCAACTCCACTTTGTATTTCCACTGTCAATAAATAGGAATTCTTGTTGTTCTATGTCTTTTCCATTAGTGGATATTTGTAAGTTTTATAAATTTTGCTGATTCTAATCGTTACATAATATTATCTCATTGTCCTTTTAGTATGACAATCCGAAATGAAATATGACACTGAGCATATCTTTCAGTACTTTAGATCTTTAGAACTTATTTGAAAATACAAGTGTGGAGAAGTTTTGCTAACTTTTTCAATGTTATATTTTTAGAGGAAATTGGAATACAAAACAACTTTTAGTGGCTATTTCTCTCTAGATTTGAAAAGGTGTTTTTTTTTAAATTTCCTTTCATTTTTTTATATGCCCTTATTATATTTCTTAATAAGCATACACATTTCCTTTATGAACAAATGTATTTTATTATTTTCTTTAGAAGATATTTCCCAATAACATGTTACTATTTTATGGTCTCTGCTGTGCTGAAAAATCTTATTATTTGAATGTTGATAATTTTGGTCTAAAATTTCATACTTTTTATGAAGTATCTTGTTCTTTGTTTTACTTTTAAAGAACTTTCCTAAATTTTTCTTTTTTTTTCCAGCAATTATTGTCACCACTGTAATACTTTTCACAATACTCTATTCTTGCTTTGTAAATTCAATGTTTCTAAACATCTTAATGTATACTGTTTAAATTGCTTTTCTTTAAGTATCCATTATTTTTCTTTACTCCATAATTACTTTTTTGCTTCATCTTGTTCTAGCTTCTCCTCATTATAAGATTTCTCAAAATCCTTGATGATAAGTTTTTTTCTAGCTTGGAAATAATGGGACCATATGACACTGAAGAAATTTTTGCATAGTTGTGTAAATATTCAAATGGGAAATACAGTTTTACATTAATAAAAAATTAGTACTCATTATAAAGAAACACTAAATGTCAGAATTTGAAGCCCTTTTACTGAGATGTCCTTCCCTTATTAAGAGTAGCTATGGAAAAGAATTTATATAATCAGAATTTTAATTATTTTCTAGTTTTGGCCATTAGTTCAATATTATACCCACATTGGCTAGAATATGTAAGTTGGAGCTTCTCCAAAAACCAACATCCTGGTTATAAGAACTATAACTACCTTGTGTCAGTCAGTGCTTACTAGAGAAACAGATTTAAAGCAAGATATACAAATATATAAGAATTTGTAGATTGGCTTTCAATGGCCGCCTGCAGAGTTAGATGTGGAAGAGTGTAAAAGGGCTCTCTGCATACTATAGTCCAAAGGGTGCAGTCAAAGGCCTGGATCTCAGTATACTGTCCCATTAGAGTCAATATCAGGAGGCCAAAGTGTTTGTGCAGTAGGCTGCAGAGTCTGCCCTGGAAGACAGGAAAGTGAAGGCAACGACGAGCTCCTTTGAAGAAGCAGAAGCAAGCCTTCTTTCTCCCTTTCTTTTTATACCATTCTGGTGACAATCCTCCCTATGGTGGGTATTCCACACCCACAACTACACTGAGCCAATTTACTTAATGTTTCTTACTCAAGTTGACACCATCAGTTAACTATCACCCACCATTATTCTTCTCATTGTTCCCTAGTACCATTACAGTATCTATTTCTATAGTCACATCCATATCTATAGCCCTCTGAATATCTATCTGTCCATAGATCTCTTTCTCTATCCATGAAAATTTGGAGTCTCTGAAAAAAATGAGTGATTTGAAAAGAATATAGGCTAACAAATTTCTCAATTTTCTGTAAAAATTTCTAAGACAAATGAAAGGAAATAAAGTCAGTTGCCAGGAAAAAAGAACAGAAGTAAATTGAAGTAAGAGTTGATTCATTCTTCGAAAACTATTCTCTCATGTTGTATATAAAAGGAAAGATTGTTCCACTACTCATTGTGAAGGCACTAAGGTATGTTGAAAGATTTATTGTAGCTTCAGAAATAAGGAAAACTGATGTTTCTACTATTTAAGTAGAGATTCTGTCAAAAAGATACATTGCTTTCTGGAGAGTATGCAGTGTTCATAAATTGAAAAGAAAACCTCTAATATGAGAGAAGGTTATAGCAGAAAAATAATGGACTCATTGACAAAATTTTCTTGTGGGAAGTTTGCTCGAGGTCCTATAAGTATTGTAATAGCCTTACTTTTTCACACACATGCACACACATCACCTACACTGTGAATGCCCTCAGTCTTTAACACTGCTGTACACATTTTCACACCCCACTTGAACCAGCACCAAAATGAAGACATCACTTAGGATTGCGACGGAACAGAGGTCTAATGTAGATGAAGAAAAATGCACTCCTGTCGCCTGGCACTTTAAAGAAGGCTTGATCATGATTTAATGAAGAGGAATAAATGTTTATCTGGAGAAAGTTTCGTATCTGAAAAAGAGACTCCTAAATGGATACCATCTTCAGTGTTTATCTCCACCCACTCATCTGTGACCAATGTCTCATTTCAGTTCACCCCATTCATTATTGCCAAATGGCCTACATTTCAGTTCTTTCCAAGCTACTTGGCAGCATTTAAAACTATTAATTGATATAATGAATTTCCCTCAGGAGGTAGCAGTTCATGGAGCCACTTCTGTCAACAAATTGTACATATTTGAAGGGATTTCAGGAACCACGTATTTTTCACAAAAAGGATGCATTAAGGATAAAAAGAAGATACTTCTGTTGAACACTGGCACTGAAGATGTGCTCTGGAAATATTTTTGAAGGACCTGCGATTTGAGTTGGTAGAATTTCTCAGCTAGAACTTGAAAAGCATATTGCATCATAATGAATAGAAACCTGACCTTGACTAAAGGGGCTACAACTTAAATATTACCAATTCGCACCTCACTCTTTATGACACCTCCCCTTTTCTTCTATGTTCAAGAAAATTACAATAGAAATAGAGACAATAGAACTAACGACAGCTAAGAGAAGTTTTACATGTCACCAAAATTTCTGAAACTTTAGATGTCATTTTGGAACCTCTGTGTGTACGTTGTGCAATTTATACTTAAGCAATGGTGAATTATAATTAATGTGTTGACTTTGACCTTCAATCTCCAATTTAGAGCACTTGTGCTAGAATCTTAAGTCAAAGTGAATTTGGAAGTAGAGGTCAATTCAAGGTAATCAGAAGTAGCAAATTTATAGGGCTACCATGTTATACACGTTTCTGACCCATGAATCAAGGGGAACAAAGTTGGAAATCCAAGCAGAGTTGTAGAAGGAGCAGAATTGCCACCACAGGCCTACAGCACAAGCCATCAGTTCAGCAATATTGTGTGTGAGCTAAGCAACTATGGCACTTGTACAGCCCTGCAGAGCATGATTTCTGGTTTACTTCTGTATTTAAATTTTATATCTTGGTCAAATACATCTTGTGCCCCACTGCAATCAATAATGAAAGTTTACAAAATTGCATATGTTGATTGTCTCCTGTTAGTGTAGTTGTACACTGAGCAGTAGCTGAGTAATTAAATCTCACCATCAGAGATGTCATTATTAGAACCCTGTTGGTGCTCTTCAATGGGAAGTCAACTGTGCAAGTTTATTGCAGAGCATCTTGTGAATTCGTGCACCTTATCAGCATCTACTGGGTCTTTTGATAGCATGGCAATAAGCAATATATTTTATAGCTGCAAAATAGAAAATATACTTCTACCTATAAAAGTTAAAAAGCTTTCTATCCTTCTCTCCAGTCTTTCTCTATTGTACTTATATGTGTATACACACACACACACACACACACACACAATGCACACAACGTAGCTTGGGGTAACACTATATATTACTTCAACATTAAAGAGAAAAACCTGTTCCGGATGAGTGTATTTAAGAAATGTACTGTGCATGTGCACAGAGATGATACATGTGCAAATAAAAGGAATTTGGTTTTGATCTAATAGTTTCATTGATTTTTTTTTCTAAGCAGGATTGTAATTACCTGCACAGGAGCTTAAAATAATATGAACAGTAAGTTTGAGGAGTTATCTTATTAGATGAATATGTTATTTGTACTCTATATGAAAATTAGCTTGTGTGTTTGACTTTATGCATGAGGCTTGGACCCCCTGGGTATCCTTCGGGACCAGGCACAGCTGATTTCTTCATCTGCAAGGCAGAAGTCTGACAGCCACAGATGTGAGCTGCTCCAGCTTTAGGTGTGAAAGCTGCTTTGTGAAGCCAGAATTCAGGCAATTAAGGCAGCTCCCTCCTGGTAAGCTGGTAGGCAGCCAGGGCACTGTCAGTGCTGCCCACACTGCTGCAGGCAGAGAGCTTGGTGAGATAGAACACCTGAAGCCACTTGGTGGAAATGAACAAAGACTTGAAAATAAAACGTAAAGGAGCTTTGTTTTAAAATGATGTTAGCCTTTAACTCTATGGTCTACAAACAGAGCAAGATAAAATTTAAAGAACCCAAACAGTAACACTGGTAATCATGAATAACTTCCTATAATTACCTAGCACAGCAATTATACATTGCATATGATATATGATATACCGAGCATGGATTATACCATATTTTTATTTTGACAAAAACAACCAAGTAAATTCTATATTACAGTTGCTATTAGAGGTTACGAAACTGGGTCTCAGGGTGTATTTGTACTTTACTGTAGGTTATATAGCTTGTAAGTAGATAATCCAGAGTTCTATTCCTTCAATCCATGGTACACTTCAAGATTTTAAAAGAAGACGAAACACAAGGACTTAGTAAAAGAAATAATCTGCTTAACTGACCTCTCCAGCACAGTTTTTCTTGAATTTTGTCATAGCTTTAGCACATCACTTATAAAACTAGTACCATCATGTCTTTATTATTAAGAGTTAAGAATTCCTAGTAATTATGAACCTAAATTTAGCACTTTAGGCTTTTGAAAATAAATTAAAATTGCGACCAGTTCCAATAATAGAAATGCTAGTTTCTATTCTAGATTGGGAGAAAGTAATTGGAAAATGAATTCTGAGTAACTTTCTTATCAGAAAATTTGCTCACTGCTGGTACATTTTGTTACTGAATTATTCTAATAAGGTCAGACAGATAGTATGTTGTTGCCTTCAAAGTTCATAGTTACAAGCACCAAAATCAATGTTCAGAAACTTCTTCCCAGGTTAAGCAGAAAGTAATGGTTCATTGGGAAGTGTATTAGCATCCAATCAAACTCCGAAGATGAAGAAGACCCACAAAATATACTATGTCTACTGTTTGTCATGTATTCTACTCTCTACTTTTCATTCATAATTATGTTATCTCTTTATAACAATCCTGTAAATTTAGTAATTATGCAAATCTGTATTTTTAAAGATTCCACATTTAAGTGAGATGCTGCAATATTTTTCTTTCCATGCCTGACTTATTTTACTTAGCATAAATGTCTTCCATGATCATCCATATTCTGGCAAATGGCAGGGGAAAGTCTCCATTTTTAAGGATGAATAATATTCAATTATATATATGCATGTGTGCAAGTATATATACCACAGATTCCTTATCCATACATTCTCTAGAAAGTTCTAGGTTGTTTCCATGTAATGGGTATTGTGAATAATGATACAATGAACATGGGAGTGCATTATGAAATTTCCAGATATTCATTTTCTTTTTCTTCTTCAAGTATTTATTTTCTTTGTAGATCCATTTTTAATTTCTTTAGCGATCACCATTCCAGTTTCCATATGGGTGTAAAAATCTGCATGTCTACCAGTACAAGGGCCCTATTTTCTCCACATCTTTGCTAACAATTGTATTTAGCAAGTAAGGAAAAAATTACAGAGTAACTTAGGTGGCTTAAAATTCCAAGGGTAGTATTTGACAGGTAAGGAAAAATAATACTTGACTACAAGGTTTGGACTTTTTTTCCACACGTTGGTACCTCAGATTCCTGATTGTATTTATAAAAGTTTAAACAACACATAGAAAATAAATAACATTTTCAGGACAACAGAGTAAAAACAATGCATAGAGCAGTAAAGTGGAGGGCTACTAAGTGCTCCACTACTTATTACTACAGTAGGGTAAGCTTGGTGGGTTAAACATAAGCATACATGAAATATTCGTCAGAAAAGGATTATGCGTACCAAGCAGGAAATATATTCATTACATTGTATTAGGTGTGATATATGATGAATTCCAATCTGTGCTACTCTAAATGAAAGGAAAAACAATCTCAGGAGAATTGAATCAAATATTCATATTACCACATACAAAAGTAAATGAAACAATAAAATGTTTACATAAAATACTTTTTCGGGGGATGGGAGTATCGGGCATCAAACTTAGGATTTTGCAATTGCCAGGCAGGCGCTGCACCACTGAGCTACATCCCCGACCATAAAATGCCTTTCGTTTGAAAAATTTCTACATTCATAAGATCAATTATTGTACCTAGGAGTATGATAAATGTTTAATATTGAACTACTTCAATTATTTTGTTAGGATTGAAACTTGGATAAATACCATTAATTTAATACATTAATACTGGTAACGATCACAAAGTCTAGCAAATGGTAATAAAATACTGAGTTTCACCATATGATAATACTGTTGCTTTAATTTTAGTTCACTCTACAAAGGAATTATGAACATGCAGTTACCTTCAACTCCAAAAGGTAGGGCTTAATTCCTTGCACACACACCCTTCCCTCACCTTCAACCTTAAGAGTAGATAAAACTTACTGGTTCTTCACTTCTAAAGAACAGAGCACAGAAAAGAGAAAAAGCCTAACTGGACAGCTGTGAATCATTTCTAACCGTGGGATAAACCAAGTATGTAAATCAGTGATATCATGAGTGTGATGTAGCCCTGATGTGTGGTGAAGACAAGAACACTTCACCTCTGTGGTATTCTTTTCAAATTCATAACCCTGCACCAAGCACAAGAAAAACAATTGGCAACTCCAGATTGTAAGCTTTGAAGAGGATACCCTACCCGTCCTCCTGAAAGCTGTCAAGATTACATACTGAAAGAAAAAAAATACCAAGAGATGACTGAGAAACTGTTACTGGCCAAAAAACCAAGCAGAGAGGACTAGTAAGTGCTATAAAGTGTTTGGGATAAGACCCCCAAGCAGGGGCTGAGGATATAGCTCAGGGACATGAGTGCCTGCCTGGGAAACACAAGGTTGTGAGTTTGATTCTTGGTACCCAAAGGGAAAAAAAGATCCCCAAATAGAAAACAATTAATCATACATAAACTAGTGAAATTTTTAAAAGTCTTGAGTTTAATGAATAGTAATGTGCCAATTCTGTATTCTTTAGTTTTGAGAATATAATCATATTTAACAGAGATATTCAAAACATCATGTTTTTCTCCCTAATCACATCTTTCTTGATTTCATAGTAAATCCTACAATTAAATGTATAGCTTCCATGCATAGTTTTATGCCTTCATTGAAAGTACATGTATCTTGTCAAACAGTTTGGTATTCCATGATTTTAAAGCACATATAAAAGGGAAAATGTTTCCAAAACGTTTTTACACAATTTATAATAAAATTTCATGTATTTTAATGCAAAGTTTATTTATTCACTGTTTACAGTATTCCACTATAATAATATGTTTTATATTCTACTTGTGAGTTAATGGATATTTAGGGAATCCCCACTTTCCACTATTTGTAAAAAAAAAATGTTTATTTACATTTCTGTACAAATTTCTGTAGATATGAGACTTTCTGTTGAGCATGGTTTAACAAACATTTTTTCTTTTTTTTCCTTAAGGGACTAATTCCTCAATGTTTCAGGTATTCCTGGCTAGGAGGCAACATGAGGGATATTTGTAGTAGGTGAATAATGACTTAAAATGTAACCATTTAAAAATGTAAAACCTACTTTTAACTCATGGGCCATTCATGAGAAAACATTTGACCCAAGGGTCATACATAATTTATGTGCTCTGGCTCTAGAATGCATATTGGGCACAGTACTGCTAGATTACAGGTTATGTACATATTCAGTTATACAGACATTCCTCCAAATCTCCAGAATAGATGAACTAACCTATTATTCCAATCACATTGTATACAACTGCAGGTTTCTCAGCAATTTCCTCAACACATGATGATAAGATTTTTGGTAATTCAAGGAGTATGGAAAATTATCATTGGGAATTTACTTAGTATTGCCCTCATTACCATGAAGATTGACCATATTTTCATATATATATATATATATATATATATATATATATATAAAATACAAGTGTTAAAGTGGTATTATATATACAATACTAGTGGTATGTAATACTAGTGGTAAACACTAGTGGTAAAATTAAGATATATATATATATATATATATATATATATATATATTTACCACTGGTATTTTCTCTACATAAAATTATCTGAACGTATTTCTGTCCATTTTTAAAGGGGCTATATCTTTATCTCATTGATTTGAAGTTCTTTATTCCATGTACTAATCGTCTTTTAATTATGAGTATGTGAATGGTATCTCTTTCCCTATTTCTCTTTGTATATTTCATGGGAATCTTTTTAGGACAAAAGTTCCATTTTCATATAAAGTGATTTAGTAATCTTTTCCATGTGAATGTCATGAAATTATACTTTTTCTTGAATTTTTCAAGATGTTTCACATTTACATAATTCATGTATCGCAGGTTGTTTTACATGTACAGCACATAGAAGAAATCGAATTGTATTTCACTGTATTTTGCAAGTGCATTCACATTTTATGGCACCATTTATTGAACATTATAGCTTTTCATTAATCTAAAATGCAAACTCTAATAAATCAAGCTACATAAAAGTACAGATATTTTATTCTGCTCATTTGCCTAATTTGCTTTCCTAGTGTTTATACTTTTTCTAGTTCCACAATGTTATCTATACAGTAACTTTATTGTAGATATTGATATGAAGCAAATATTTTCCTATTGTTTTCTTCTTCCAAGTTGAATTGGATATTCTTTTCTATTTGCTATTTCATATGTAAGGATGTGATCTAAAAATGCAGAGCATCTTTAAATTTAAATTTAAAGAAATATAATACAGTAAAAGATACATTGCCATTCATCTCCATTAGAATACTACTTCTTGCTTTGAACACATTGTCCCTTCATTTCTGTCACTTCCTGAAGTTCAGGAAGTTTTTTTTTGTGAGTTTCTTTCTACTAATCTAAGTCAACTTTCAAACAATCTTAATGTGCCTAATGTGTAGTGCAGGTATGAGTATGCCTGATCCCTGTCTCCAATCCAGGGATATTCTGTCATTATTTTGTATATTATAATCACTTGCTTAGATGAATTAAGAATAAAAAAATTCAAATAGAAAAAATTATCATATTTTTATTTTCCACTTCTCTAAAGTTTGTGGACATGCTCTATGTCATTTTTCTTCTGCCCAAAGAATAAATTTTAACATTTTTTTATATATCAAGTCTGCTGGTGAAGTATTCTCTCATTTTCACATCTTTATCCTTCAGTTTTGAAGAATAGTTTTATTGGATATAGAAGTGTATGTTTGTGCTTTGTTTCTTTCAAAGCACAATTAAGGTGTCCATGGATAAAATTTTCAACTCTCCACTTTGGCTACATAATTTCCACCCTGCAGTTGAGTGTAATTTCTACCTTGTTACTTTATAGAAATAGAGATTTTTCCCTCTGATTCTTTCAAGATTTACTCTTTGTCAGTGATTTACTGCACCTTAAAGGTGGTATTCCTCAGAACAGTTTTGCTTGTATTTATTTTATCTGTTGCTTTTTGAAATTAATGGGTGTGGGGTTTTGTGTCTGTCACTAATGTTGGACAGTTTAAAGCCATTATTATTTCATGTTTCTTTTACTTTTCTCTTTCTTTTTCTTTTTTTATTTCAGTTGTGTGTATATCTTTTTTTCGTTATGAATTTTGGAAGTTTCTATAGATGAGTTCAAACTCTGATTCCTACATCTGCTGATGGGTTCATACAAATAATTCTTCATTTATATTAATGTCTTTTAAAAAATTCTACCATTTATTTTTGGTGCATTTTTAGAGTCCTGTTATCTGGCCTTGTATGTGGTTTACTGTGTGTTAAACTTTTTCATATAAATTTAATGCACTAATTTTAGACACTGTAAATTATCTAGTAATTTCATATGTTTGACATGACTGTAATGTTTGCTTTGACTCTTCAGAGTATTTTTTTAAAATTTCTGTTTGACATGTCACTTATTTATAACCTTGGGTGTATATTTTTAGTAACAGGAAATGAAGTAAATAGGACTGCAATGTGAGGATTGATGTTAATCTAGCTATTGATTGGATTTTGCTCAGTGTTTGCTGTAGTTGTATGTGCCAGAGCCTTCACACTCTCCTGTCCCTGTTTTTGTCTCTCTTGATTTTGAACTTCTCTAGGTACTTCTCAGAGAGAGTTTGTGTCTTGCAGCTCTATAATTCACCACTTTGTTACAAATGAAAAAGGTAAGGAAAAGGATTGTTTAAGCTTGCAATTAACCTGTCTTTTCATGCTTAGTGTCCCTGACCTGTGACATTCACAAATGTTTACTCTTGAATCTGGTTTTAGTTTCTTCCTCTTAATTGAGACTGGGATGCCAGTGGAGTGAGATGAATGTGTTTCCCCACAGCTCTGGGAACAGACTTTGGAAGGCAATAGACCTTTTTTTATAGACAAGGCTCTCTGTCCATTTTACATGGATTACTCTTCTCCCTGCTAGAAACAAGAGATTTTTACCTCGAGAAATTGGTGGTTGTTCTCAAATCCCTTAAGTCTATGAACCTCAGAAGAATCTTACTCTGAAGTTTTTCCACGCTCAGCATCCAGCAATGTGTCAAAATTATCACTTAAGAGCTAGAGCTATAGCTCAGGGGCAGAGTGCTTGCCTAGCAGTTGTGAAGTTCCGTGTTTAATCCAATTTATGGCTTCACTAGCTTCTGATCTAGATAAGGAGATTCTGCAGTGACTCTGGATTTACCTGTCTCTCTAGGTTTGTAGAAGTTTGTCCAGGACTTTCAGCTTCTTAATGAGTCTGTGAAAAGTTTCATATTTTCAAATCAGTTGAGCTTTTCTTTTTGAAGAGACAGAAATGATGGCTTGTAGAGGCAGGAGCTCTTTATACAGGACAGCTGAAACTAGAGGGTCTCGTTCATATTTTTTACTTTCTGTATTCTGTCAAAAGTATTTCTCCCAGTAACTCTTCATTGCATCCCTCCTCATCAAATTTAGATCTTTTCCAAGCAGACTGGATGATTTTTCAGAAATGGTGAGGTGTGATGATAATCTTGGCTGTAATCTTGTGTGGACTCAAAAACCCTTTGAAAATCGGAAAAGCATGGTTTTGGTAGGTCTGTGAAGGTGTTTTTCATAAGACAATTGGCACGTGGGTCAACAAACTGAGGCAGAAATATCGCGGTCAAGGCGGAAGACACTGTTCAAAAGACTAGCGCCCTGGATGGAACAAAAGCAGGAGGAAGCACAAACACATGCCTACTCTCAACTTTTCTTGGGCGAGTTATTTTTTTGCTACTACTATCTTTCATGATTCAGACTCCAGATTCAACTTTTGAGTATACAGTCACACAGAGACTTTCTGTTGAGTTTCTAGATCTTTTGGCTTAGACGGTGTCTCCATTGGTCCCCGCTACTCAGCAGCTTCCAGCGATTTGAACTGTAGCCTGTAGATGGCCATTGTGGGGACTATCCAGTCTCTGAATGTGTAAGGAGTCTAGGAAATCCCCTCGTGAGTACATACACATTCTACTGCTTCTGTGCCTCTAGACAATGCTGTTATAAGAAGTTATGAACAGTTTTCTGGCGCAGAGATTGAAACTCAAAACCAGAGTCCAGATGAAGCTGCAAGACCATGAGGGAGGTGGGGAAGCCAGGAAAATTGAGTCACGGAGAACATGGAGACAGCCTACATCTTAAGATGCAGGTAGAGACAAGATCCTGTAGTATATACTAGGGATGTTAGCTATTACATTTTTCTTGAAATTTTATCTTTTATGGGGTGTAGATAGAGATATTTTTTAATTTTAAACTTTGTTCAAAGAAGAAACAGTATTCACAATTTTAAAATATATTCATGTTAAATAAAGCAAAAAGTTCAAAAGGGTATACCTTAAAATAAGGAATAGTAAAAGTAATCTTGAAATGTTTCTTTTCAGTAATCAGTCACTTTTTCAAAAGAGCATTTTAATACAACCGACTAAATATGTGAACAATATTTTTCATTTTCAAGGTTTTAATTAATATACACACCCATAATCTTCAAATATTAATGTTTTACCTGTTTGTTAACATATTCTTCTTTGGCTTCTTTAAAAATAATATTATTCAGAGCTTATTAAAGTGTGTTGAAAACCTGAGAAAGTTTTATTCGTATAAACTTCAGTATGTATATCCTAAAAACACAAACATCATCACGCATATCCGCAACCCAATTAGCAATAGCAAAAAATGAACTCTGTTACACTATTATCACTTATCTATAAACTTTAGTCATTTCATCACCTAGAGAGTACAGCCCATGGGTGTGTTGCGTTTCATTTTGTGCTCTTTTGATCTTCTTCAATCTGAAACAGTTTCTGAGTCTTTCTTGGCCTTTTATGATGTTGTGAGTTTAAAGACTATAATATACTTATTGGTAGTTTAGCTTTCAATTTGTAGTTTTTCAGTTACTGTATCCTTTCTGATGTATTCTGTCAATCGGTATATGAGGTTTGTTCTTAAATTACTATTATTGGTGACATGAACATTGGTCTCTTGGTTAATAGTGTGTATGAAAAGTTTCTTCTGTGCAAATAATCCTTTGTAAGCATAACATGCACCTTATGTGAGGATATCCTGACATGTCTCAACGTCCCTCATCCCTATGTTCTCACCACTACTCACAGTAATTGTTTCAAAGTTGCACCATCATTACCTGTGACTAAATCTATCCTATAGGCATGCAAACAACTTCTTTGAACCTTAGACTAAGTTGTAATCTTCTGTTAATAACTCCAGATGTTTGGCGCCTGGCTGATATTGCAGAAACAGGAGAAGGAAGGAGACAGGCAGAGAGAAAGAGAGAGAGAGAGAGAGAGAGAGAGAGAGAGAGAGAGATTGATTTGCCTTCATAGGAAATGGATGAAGAAATCCTGAGTATCCTGACTTTTGTGACATGCTTTCCTTATCTATTATCTTCAGAGGAACCATACTTTAATGTTTTTTCTTTAAAGTGCAGGGTGCTAGGGGCCTTTAGGCAAAAGAAAAGGCTGACATAAAAGTCAAAGAATGCAAGTGAGGTTATGTATTTAGAGGGAGCATCGTGCTGTGTGATATAAGACTCAAGTCACTATCATGTTTCAGCCATTTGATGAGCAGCATCTGGTGTGTGACCCCTGACAAGTCCTGACAGGGTCAGGTCATGGGGCTTGAGCACAGAGCGCTCTACCCTTGCAAGGCATACAGAGCAAGGAGCTGAACTTTCTGGAGGAGCTTGGGGATAAAGAGTGTTAGTAAACATTGCTGCAGTACTTGTCCTTGGGACCTCTGAATTCCACCAAAATTAGATAAAACCAGATTTGATTAGCACTGAATTCAAACTCTTCATGGCATGTGTTGGGGAAGGCAATATTAAATTTAGTCATTGCTCTTGTAGCAGGATCTGTCAAGTGGACATCAAAGAGGATCTTGGAGGTAAAAACAAGAGATTTTCTGGGAACAACTCCACCTTTGCAGGCACAGAGAAGCTCAGGGAGAGAAGAGGTAGAAAATGAGACCATTTTACACTCTTAAACAAAGTGACAGATCCTATCTTCATGACAGAAAGACCTCTGAATCTCAGAAAATGCACCCTCACTAGAGCTTAGAGAATGTAAGACAGTGCCAAGGACACTGCAGGAGACCAATCATTGTGTGCACAATCAAATGGATGATCTCATGCAATGCAATAGAGGGTCATACTGACCCTTTTCTGTTGTAAGATGTATTCATTAAAGAGCAGAAATCATCAAACATGTCTGTTTGCTTAACAAAAATTTGAAAAGTGCTTCTTTTGAACTGCTGTCTGTTTTCATTTCTTCGAAGTTCTGAAACCAGGATTGTGTTTCTCACTATGCTTTTTATGATTCAAAACATGGAGCTAATGATCAAGATTTACCTGCTGTAATATACTTTCCTATAAGACTACAGCTATAGATGGGAGTTTGTCTCTGATTTTATGCTTCTTTTTCATATTTTCCTGTTTATTAATTTTTCAATTTTTCTAACCATATAAAGCATAAATTTTGTTTTGCAAAACATGCTTCATAAAAGAATAAGTTGCCTTGAGTTTCTAAAAATTTTCTTTGAATGACTCCTTTCATTTAAATTTTTAGATAATTTGATGTTTTTGGAAGGATATAAGTGACAAGTTAATTCAATCAAAGACAGTTGCATATGTTTATTGAGATAACTTAAAACAGTAATCCCTTAAAAGAAGATAAGAGTTCAGAAATTTAATAAACATACCCAATTGTAGAATTAAATGGAACTAGAAATTAAATAATACCCTAAAAGATAAGTTTTTAAAATAGTGGCATTGTACCTAATGGCATTCTTGTAGTTTAGGAAAAAATTTCTCTGAGAGCCTTAAAATCGAATTTAAAAAGTATTGTATCTTAAATAGGCACGGACAGCAGTGCACATGTGCTGTGAGACAGATGACTTAATCAATGTCGGGGGAGATGGTGACTGAACATATGCTGATTTTAAACATATATGGTTTTTGAAATGTGAAGAACAAAAACATATGTCTGGAGTACTCTATTATTTCATAAAATACATGATTATAAACAAGTTCATATGCTAAATGAATAATTTTAACCTATATCAAATAGGCAAAATCAGCCCATAACATTGTTTACTGATTATGACGTTAGGAAATTAGTGCACACTTTGTGTCCATGTATTTGGTAAAGTACCTTTTATGTTTTGATATTTTACATTACATGGATTGCAGAACACAATAAAGACATCAAAGTGAATATTAAATATCTATCAGGTAGAGGTTAATTGCATACACTTTTATTTGGGTATTATGGTTCAGTGTAATGTTACAAGTTACTTAAATATTTAACACACAAAAATATAGTTGTTGAATGATAATTTATATTGCGCTTGTGTGAATAAGGCTGTGTTCCATGAGGCCAAGACTGAGACATTTGGTTCAAAGTCCACATATTTGTCTTGAACAAATAGCCCATTATTTGGTTCATGATAGTAAAATGGACAAGGAACAACATGAAAAAACTAACATATGCTTTCTGTGAATCTTTTAAAGAAATTTAAAAAAATAAAATATTTAAATGTTTTATTACATGTCTATATTTAAATAAAAGAACCTTTAAAGTAATTCTGAAGTCACTAATACAGACTGGGTCATAACTGACTTTTTATCCCTTCCTGCCTTTTCTCACCCTTCTTTTCATCTTTCCTTACCATTCTTTCCTTTTAATGTCCAGTTTCCACTGTTGATGTTGTTGCTATAGAACTTTTCCCAATGTCTCAGTAGTTAAATTGCTTTCTCCTCATTTTATTCTTTGCAGTAAAGGTATCAGGCCAGTGAAAATGAAATGTTACAGCTGACAGTGTTTAATATTATTTGTTCCTATCGCTGTTAACACTTCTATTATTATCGAAACGTTTAGATCAGCACTGTCAGTTCCAAAGGACCTGCTGACATACCAAGGAAAACTTTGATAAACAGTTCTGCTGTATTTTTTCTATATTCTTCATAGTCCTTGTTTGAAAATTCTTTCTGTTCCTTGGGATATTTATTTTGAAAAAAAAATCTCAGTTTGTTAAGAGCTTCTTATTTTCCACTTGAAGTTTTAATCCTCTGTTTCCAACCTCACAATTGGTTGCTGTGGAGGTGATTAAGATTTCACAAATATAGGATTATTGTAATTCTGGGCAGAGAATAAGCAGAGATGATTTTCCAAAGAACAAAGATGTCATTTTCATGGAAATATATCAGATTTTTCAAAGAGTGGGAAGGGAATAAAATACATAAATATGAGATCTAATAGCATCGATTATAAAAGAAATGGTTAAAGATCAAAATTTCATGTAAAAAATTAGTAACCCTGAAAAATTTCCATATACATTTTATGCTTTTTTCTTTTCTGAGTTCTGATGTTCTTGCCATGTGTGTATGTGAATCTGCAAGCTTTGTGCTAATGTGCATCAGGATGCCATCCGACATACCTGCACCTGGTTGAAAGTGATATGTGACCTTGAACAAAGAAGACCAATTTCTCATTTGTTTTGTAGAAATCAGGGTCATTTCACAACTTTGTCTTCAATCTTCCATTGCAGTTTAAAAATGGTATTTAAAAACATTACGGTTCTCATGAACGTTTATATCCTACATTGATTACATATTAGATGGTAGACTCCGTATTGATTACTTTTTCTGAGTAATTTAAATGTGGGACATTATTGAGTGAATTGTCGATAGTTTCTGAGAACCTCCCCATCTTCTTACATCGAATACAGGAAGGTATTTCTCAGTGTAAGAAGCAGAGTAGGATTTTAGTTCATACTTGTCAAATTATAACAGAGGACAGATTCTTGCCTCTGAAGAAAAATGCTGCCTTAACAAACTTTAGAATGGTCGCAGTGAAAGGAAACTTTTCTCCCTGACTCTTAGGTTATGCGTTTTTTTAGCTCTACTGATGAGCATACAGCTCCATCTGGGGGCAAGGCTAGAGGGAACATTTTCTGATAGTCTCTTGGTCCTGGGCCACGTGGCTGTCATCTTTGTACGTCTGTCAGGCAGCTTCCTAGGTCACCAGCCCTGAGCTGCGCACAGAAGGAGCTTTGATAGCTCACTACTGGCAGTATCTCCAGCTACTGTCTGTCAGGGCATTCCTTAAGGCCATCGGCAATAACATCGTGTCCACTCCAAAGGGTACTTGCCAGGAGCCTCAGAACCTTAGACCTATGACTGCTAATCTTTTCCTACTCCTTTCTTCTGTCCATAGGCATCCCTTTTCTCTGCTTCCTTTTGTAAATTTCTCTATACCTGCAATTCCAATTTGCAGAAGGTTTGTCTTCATCTCTCAATGTCCTATAGCCTAATTGTGTTCTTTCAAGTTTTGGGTGAGCGTGCTGCAGTCCACTCTCAGATACCATGCTGAAAATGTTTTTTCTGGTCCCACCAAGCCATGTCTGTATACATTTGTTTTCTACTTTGGAATCTGAATTGCACCCTTCTTTTTCTTGTGTTCCCTAACACTAATATCCTCACCTGATCAAAAAACATTCTGCCAATTCTAGTTTCTGAAAAAAGTCTCAAATGTGTCCCATATTTCCTTTCTGCTACTCTAATAATCACACTGATGTTCTTACATCTGGTTAGGTGGGATACTGGGTAGCTTTCTAAGAACCTCTTCTGAATGCTGGATTCATTCTTTCATTCATTCTTTAGTTACTGTTCCAAAGAGGGGAGTCGATTAAGTTATTTTATGCTTAAAATCTCTAAATCTCTTTCCCTAATATCCATCAGGCTCAGTCTGATTGGCTATTGTAACAAATCATTGTAGCTTGACATGCTGATCTTTCTACTATAATTTGATGAATTTAAACAATCTGCTTAATTTTTTCTCTGCTTCATCTTTCTTATCTCTAACATGGTGTTAACATTGGATTTATTTCATAGGCTGAGCGAGAAACTGATTTCTATAGATCTATAGCACAGTAACTATTGGCACATGGCAAGTACTTAATAAATACTGATTAAAATCATCTCAATTATTATCCCCATCATCAATATTATCACCATGATTATCAAAAGTGCTTTGGTTTGAATATATTCACATTATTAGTGTGTTGAAACTTAATCACCAATCTGAAAGAGCTAAGTAGGGCCCTTAGGGAGAAATCAAGTCCTGAGAGCAGAGCTTCTTGAATGGAATTAGGGAATTTATGTAAAAGAGCTTGAAGAGAGTACTCTTTTGTCGTTTCTCTTTCTGCAGGAGGATGCAGCTAAAGTCTCCATTTGGGAAAGCAAACAGCCCTTAGCCTGCACTGAATCTGTCAGCTCCTTGACTTTGGGCTTACTACTTCCAAAACTATGAAAAAATTAATTTTTGTTGCTTGTAAATTACCCAGTTCTGATATTTTGTTACAGCAGCACAAAAAGACAGAGATGATAAGAAGAAACAAACTTCAAGCAAAAACAAAAATATCAGTAGCACGACATTCAAAACTCTTCATGTCTACCTGAATCATATCTACCTGATCAAGCCTTCGTTAACCCTAACATTTCTCCTCAAGGAATCCTCCAAAGCTTGCAAACATCCCTAGCCTTTACAGGCATTTTGCTGTTCAGCTGGAATATTTATTTTCCCTGCTATTCCCCTCTTCACACTTTTCGTTTATACTCCTATAAAAACTATAATTTATTCTAGAACCATCATTCAGTTCCATATCTGAGAATCTTTCCTTCATGCACATAGGCAGTTAAGTACTTCCTTTGTATTCTCATGCTACCAAATGCATATTTCTCATATTGCTTTTAATAGATCATTTTGTTCTTATTTAACACATTATGTATTCCTAGACAGCAGGAGAACTATTAGAGAAAAGGAATTGAACTTTATTCATATCTCCAGTGCTTTATACAGTGTCTGGAATATCACAGCTACTTAAATCATTTTTTAAGTAAAGTTTTACATTTGGAATTAACTGTGTGAAATGAGCATATTTGATGTGAGCAGACAATCAAGGTGTGCTTTAGAAGATGTCATATTATATACCTTCTAAAATTTCCTTTCTTCTGTAGTCCTGCTCTACTGATTCTTTTCTTTACAACACACATTTGCAGTTATCAAATTTAGATCCTATCTCAAAAGATGCTTTGAGAATCTAGCCTTTGTTCTCGATCTAAACTCATCATTTCTTGTCTAACAGCTACTACTATGTTCTTTTTTAAAGGACTCTGACATTGTCCTTCCCCTGCTTAAAGATTCCTTTGCACAGAGGAAGATACTCATTCCCTAGATCTAATTGCAAAGTTCTTTACAATCAATCTCTAGAAACTTTCTTCAGCCCTATTTTCAACTAACCTAAACTGTACTCAAACTCTGCACCTGGCATCATTGAACAAAACCAGGGGAAAGCTTTTACTCCTCTACATCTTTCCATTCATTTTTAGATTTGGATAAAATGCCCTCTATTTATTTACTGAAAATACTACTTGCATTGAAATCTCCAGTTTAAGTAGTGCTTCATCCCTTCTTTCAGCTACTCTTTTAAATTCCTTCATGAAGAAAAAAATTATCAATTCCCTGTATTATTATGCAGATCTTGATTTCTGAACATATTTATCAGGATCAACCCATTGCTGAGTCATCTCCAACTCCATAGGCAGTTCCAGTCTATCTAGTAAACTCTAATCTCTGTATTGTATCCTTATTTCCTTCTTCTATGGTGTTATTTTGGAGATCTTCTCTCTGCTTGTTTACAGACTCTCTCCATCAGCTACATTTTTTCTTTCTCAAATTTTCCTACTGAATCTTTCTCAGCAATATATATATATTTCATATTAGTAAACAAACAAACAAAAATCCAACACCAAAATCTTTTCGTGCTGCACTCTCAAGCCACCATTCTGTGACATTCTGTGATAAACTATAGACGTATCCTCAACATCGTCGTTTCTGTCATCATGG
Organism: Cuniculus paca; assembly: GCA_004365215.1. NCBI lineage: Eukaryota > Metazoa > Chordata > Mammalia > Rodentia > Cuniculidae > Cuniculus > Cuniculus paca. Next base: position 24,017 of record RJWT010009072.1, read on the forward strand.
CTGTATTCTTGAATCTAACAGAAGCATCTTTTTACCAAAATAACTTTCATTAAGAGTAGCAAATACATTTTTATTGTAAATACAACATTTTCTTGTTCATCCTTTTTTTAGAGGAAATCTTTGCTAAACATAACAGTGATTATTTCTTCCTTAAACCATTCTCTCTAAGTTTCAAAACTCGAGGTTGTGTTGCCACTTTCTTTTTTTTTTTTTAATTTTGAAAAGAATACAAACAAAATAAAACAGAGTACAGTTAATCACAACAAAACAATGAACATGGTACATGACTTCTAAACAGGTTAAAAAGCAATTGATAATGGCTGCCATAATGCCTCTTGTTGTCTACAATATACCTGCCCAGGGATAAGTAAAATCAAACAAAATACAACAAATTAAAACCAGTAAAAAAAACCAAAAGCAAAACAAACAAAGCAGAACAATGTAAGCAATACAGAACTTCAAGATACTAGTAAAACAGCAGTGGCTACCATAATGTTTGTTATCTTTAGAATAGTTGCTACACCTTCAGACATATTACAATCAAACAACACAGAATAGAGTAAAATCAATCAAAACAAAACAATGAAAGCAATACAGGATTTCTAAAAAATACTTGGACATCCTAAATGGCTGCAATTATATATTTTGTTATCTTTAAATAGCTGTCCATGCCATCAAGTATAATAAAATCAAACAAATCAGAATAAAACAAAACTAATCAGAACAATGAAGATAATATGAGTTTCAAACCATGAAAATAGATTAACAGTAACCACTTCCTTCTCTTTTTAGATAATTCCTCCCATTTGAACTTCCCAGTATGTATTGTGCATTTTGGATCCCACTTTAGTTTGTTATACTAGGGAGACAACATGAAATCTACCCGTGTGATGCTGAACCATTTCATCCATGAGCATGATCACCAGTTGCTGCTATCCATCTATGAAAGACTTGAGATTATCTTCCTTTATAGCTGAGTAGGTTTCCACCACATAAAATACCATGTCTTTCTTATCCATTCTGCAATTAATGGGCAGGATACCCCTACTTTTTTTCTGACTCCCTGTCACATAAGACATTGTTTTTTCTCCTTTGACTTTCAGTCTATGAATTTTCTTTCTAGTTAAATGAGTCTCTTGTAAAGAGCATATTGATGGATCCTGTCTCCTGATCCACTCTGCCTGTGTTTCTTTCTATTGGTGCCTTGAGGCCCTCTTGCACTGCATTGTCTCTGCCATGCTATTTTCCTAACATTGGCTCCCTATTTTTTCTTCTCCATTCAGTCAACTGGCCCCACTTGATGGTCCCCCTCTGCCATTGTTCCTGAGACTGTGGCCCTTTCTATCTCTCTCTAGAATGTCCTTTAGTATTCTTTGTAGGGCTGGTTTGGTGGTCATGAATTCCTTGAGTTGTTCTTTGTCATGGAAGTATCTTGTTTCTCCATTAACTTGGAAAGAAAGTTTTGCACGGTACATCAGTCTGGGTTGGAAGTT
>RJWT010009073.1:0-25527 GCA_004365215.1 Cuniculus paca
TTTGATAATTGATTCTCGCAATCAGTAAAATATGCAATTTCTAATGAATTAACAAAGGAAAACTAAGTAACTTTAATTTTAAAATAGTTGATTGAAAAATGAAAAACGAATAAGATTGATGATATTAATCCTGTAGCGATCTGACAATATTTCTTGAGAGTTTGAAATTTGAGAAATCACTTGTCACGTTATAATATTGTTAGAAGAATTCTAAGCGTTCTTGAGAAAATTTGCCTTAGTCCCTTAGGAAACTGGGTTTTACAAACCTTGTATTCTTAGCAAAACAAAAATCACAGAGTATGATATGCCATGTTTTCTTGGAAGCTACATTTATAGAATGGAGCAATACATTATATAACAATTCTATAGAAGGTCAAGTAATAGTGCCTAAGAAAGAGAAAGAAATAGAAAAGATGCGGAGTGTGCATTGAGGTTATACTTTTTGTCTTCCAAAAATCAAATCCTGTAACTTGGAGAATGACATGCATATTTATTAGATATTCCTGAAACTCAAATGCAAAAATAAAAATAGTCTTTATAACTACAACAACTAAGAATTATAGGATTCTCTGTGTCCCTCACTCTAGTTAACTTTGTTATTTTCCCTTTAGAGTTTATTTCTAATTGAGATTTCTCTTGTTTGTGTTTCATAGAGGTTTTCTTCAGGGTAGGTTTCACGTTTAAAAGAAGAAAGACATACTTGGCACAGAAAAAGTTAGAATTAAGGAATTTTTCTAGCTGCTTTAAGGCTATAGTCCATACAAAATAAAGGCATCATTAATATTATTTCATGTCAGCATATTAACTCTCAAAATACTAGAATAAGTCTTCCCAAATATTTAGAGAAAATAAAGATCAAAGTGATGTTTCATGATCAGAAAAGAAGTATATCATTTAAGAAATCATAAGTTTACACATAGAGCAGCACAACAAAATGAAAAAAAACCAAATATTAGAACTTACAACAAATAACATGTAGCAAAATTTCAATACACATATATAAAATAAATTTTCAAGAAAATTTCCATTGCTACCTAAATTATTAAGTATCTTATTTGTATCACAAAAATCTGTATGATGATGACACTTAATTCAGTTTCACTATTTTTTTTAACCTTTGCAAAAAACTGCCTTTTAAGAGATGTCTAGATTTGTTTCCACTTTGCCTATACCTGTTAAAGAGACTCCCCAGGCTTTAGCAAACTCTGCATAAAATTTTCCCCAGCAGCCAAAACAATATTGCATCTATTTGTCCTCCGTCTTTATCTATGTCACACTTCTCTATCCTACCTTCTATCACCACAGCATTCATTGAATCTGCTTGTTGATTCTTTCTCTTCTATACAACCTGTCAGTGTTGTCTAGACCAAAAATATAGTCAGGTTTTCATTTTATCCAATTGATTCATTCATTTCATTGTTTTTCTTTATTTTTAAATGGCAGCATTTGCGAGATATAATTCACGTACCATAAGTTTTTGCCTTTTTACCTAATTCAGGGGTATTCAGTATATTCAGCATTTTACAGTCATCCCCACCAGCAGTTTCAAAAAGCTTTCATTATGACCCAAAAGTCTTGAACTGTGAAGCTGTCAATTACTGTTTCTCACCTGCAACCTCTTTTATTTAATCTTATGAGTGAAATGTTAGTGAATCACATATTTACAGTTTCAGCCCACAATTTTTTCTAAACTCTGTATTCATGTAACTAATACATGATTTCATACCAAGAATTGGGGAGACAAGGAAGATCTTCATTTTTAAAAATCACTCGGTAGTGTGAAAGATTAATTTGTGAAAATAAAATGTGTCTTCTTGGTAACTTGTTTAATAATGTATCTAATAACCAATTAAGAGAAGAGTATGTATGGGAAGCAAAATAATGAGCTTGTATTGCCACAGATATTCAAATGATCATAAGAATTTTAAAAGCATGTGCCTACTAGGGTAGGAATGTTTAGGTGTTAGAATAAACATAGTGAATTTCCAGGCCTGTTTTAGATGTATATGTGGTTTAGTAGGTTTCTTGGGAATTTTCTTAAAATAAGAAATAAGATCTCTCCATAGCACCATAAAATAATAGTGCAGTGTAAAGGAAAGGAACTATATATATTTAAGAAACTGTAAAGAACCAATTTTAAGAAAGCAAAAAAGACTAAAACCATAGTCAAATATGTCTCTGAGTGGCTTCAATCTGAAGGTGCAACTGCTATCTGACTTTATATGAAGAGAAAACTTGTACAGGAAAGTTAGAACAATAATGAGAACAACAGCAACAACAAAGACAGCACCAAGAAAAATCCACAAATCTTTGTTGTCTTATTGCTTTCCCTTGTCAAACTTTATTTCAGTAAGAATTGGTGAAGATTGAAATACTGTTTTTAGGATCATTTACATATTACTGTATGCCAGAGCTAAAGGTGATTACTTTTACGCCATAGACTGATTTGCTTTAGATGAAAGAAGAAAAGGAGAGAGCAAGGGAGAGATTGTAGAAGATAGTTTCCATCATAGAGCAAAAAATGCTATTCAAATAACTGGCAACAGTAAATGAATGATGGCATAGTAAGAAACTTAGATAATTTATAAATTACATAGTAAATCCTGAGTAATCAAGATATGGATATAAATATATTTTTTTCTTTTTCCCTTTCTTCCTTTCCCCTTTCCCCCATTATAGTTTGTCCTTTCTTTTGAACAGTTTCTTCCCAATTCACAATACCTATTGTACTTCACAAGTTTTTTCTGAGTTAGTTATTACACAGCAAGTTGGAAGGTGGAAATTTTTAAATTTCCATTCCTTCTACACTTATCATCTGGCTTGTTAGTGTAGAACTATCTATTTCCCCATTTTATGTAATTATTTGTTTCCCTATAGTTATGTAAGCATATAGAGTCTTCCTTTCTACAATAAGTTATGGTCTGTTAATTAATTATTCATTATCACAGTTTTGGCCATGGAAATTCTCTTCAGAAGTCTTTTATGTTCATTACATATGTCTGTATCTTAATCTGGTCACTTCTTTGATTTACAGTACTGATATTTCAAATTCATCTGTTCTTTCTCTAACTAGCTCTAGACGGTTTCTGTAAGGCACTCTGACAACTCACAGATGAATGGCATTGAGAATCCAATATCTGTATGTGTTTTTGTTGCTATTCTGTTACTACTTACCCTAGACCTCCCTAATAAACACAGCAGGAAGTATACATTTAACTATCTTTACTTTTACCCTAAAACCGGAAAAATTTTTCATGACTGTTGAAATTCTCAAGATAAACTGGATGCAGCAATAGTTTCCCTGTGGAGTTTAGAGATTGTTTCTTCAGAGTCCTAACTGTATCTGTAGAATACAGTTCTTAGGAAACTCATCCAACCAGTCCCAGTGGCATAGTTCATTTTTTAGCCTTGACACTCCAGTCATTGGCTGCCTTGTACTTTACTATGTAACCATAAGTCTACTTCTGAAGGTAGTAGATTTTTAAAAGCATAGTAAGCAAAATGTGTACATTTTATTTTGATGCTTCCCAGACAGTGCCATTTGCTTGATCACTTTATATCTGGTACCTGGAACAAGGAATATATCAATATTTTCTATAAACCTTCATTTACATCAATGATTATTTCTGCATATGTCATCACTCTTTCTGCACATTTTTTTATACAGACACATTTTACGTCTGGGCATTCTTTAGAATTCTTCCTTCATGTTGTAAAAGAGATAACTTCCTTAGGTTCTGGATCTCAAGAGAACTGTGCAGAATGAAAAGGAGGTTGAAAAAGGAAGAAGGGAAAAGCAAAATTAGGCAACTTTTGCTTTTTATTTTGAAATACTTCTCATGAAATACAAGTAAATTACAGTTATTTATCAGTCAAATATAGAAATTGTCCAAGTTAATCTGGTATACATTCTGTAGTTCAAACTCTCCTGCCTCCATTTCAAATGTATTGAACCAGTAAAGAAAGAAAAAAATAGTAGAATGGAAAAATGAGAAGTTCATAATAGCTATGTAAATTATATATAAAGTTATACATAAAACATCATTTCAAATTCAAATTGAAGTGGCATATAAATAGAGAAACAGCAGTGATAAACAGTATAGAATTTATAGAAAGATTAATTGACTCCTACTTTTGGATTGCCTCCTATCATCTATGTTCTCTGAGAAATTTGATACTTTAGAGTTTCAATATCCTTACTTGAAAATGTTATTCGTAATATTTTGAGAATTTTCAAAAATGTTAAGGTAATGTGCATGAAGTATAGCGTAAAACTTAATATAACAAATATATAATAAGCTTAAAATAACATATTTCAGTGCTGGGAGTTGAAGTGGTAGTTGTAACAGCACGAGTAGTAGTAGTAGTATTAGGATAAGTCAAACTGTACCACCATGTTCTTGATTATGAAATGCTCAGTACACTTTACATTTAATTTATGCATTAGTTTTTCATGTGCTAAAAAATTATTAGACTTTTCCACACTAAGAATTTTATTTGCAATTGTAGCATAACCTTGGTTCTAACCCAACCGGATTCTGATTTGTTTGTTTGTTTGTTTGTTTTTTGTCTTTTTGAGACAGGCTTTCACTATGCAGTTCAGCCTGGTCTTGAACTCAGTCTGTAGCCCAGGTTGACCTCGAATTCACTCTGTAGCCCAGGCTGACCTTGAACTCATGGAGATCTTCCTGCCTCAGACTCCCAGGTACTGGGATTACAGGCATGTGCCACCACACCTGGATTTGATTCTGATTTTAATTACTTAATATTAAAAAAATTTGAGAGGTACTTAATTGAACCTTCCATTGGTAGACTTGATTATTTTGAAATAACTTGGAATAAAGCAAACTGTTTAAACTTTGTGTTCAGATCACATGATTACAGCATTCATTAATCATTTGCTGAGCAACTACACCTATGCTTTTCTATTTCCCTCCCCCATTTAAATAAACTGCCTAAACATCTTTACCTCACTTTTACTTTTCATAATCCTTGTGTTTTTTATATTTGATGATACAATGATAATGAAACTTTTGACTAAGTTATTTAAAAATATATCTTTTTTTCATTCCCATTGTTTTCCACTTATATTTCATATTTACCCTCTTCACATCCTTTTTCCTGTATAATTATCTTTTAAAAATTTCCATCCTTTAAGAGGCTATTCCTTGGTTAGTACTTGTAAAGAAAGAAAAAAACACAGTTTATGGAATTTCTAGATATTTTCCTTTGCTTTTAATATTTTTGCATTGTATATTTTGCTTGACTTCTATTTAGCTCATGCTCTTCTACTACTTCTGAACTTCTAGTTGTCCTTCTTGAAGGTTTGTACATAAATACCACCAGAAAATATTGTTGATCACATGAAGTTGGCTTCATTAAACCTGAAAGACAGAGCACTAGGGCTGGGGATCTAGCTCAGCGGTCTAAGTGCCTGCCTGGCAAGCACAAGGTCGTGAGTTCAATCCCCGGTGCTGGAAAACAAAACAAAACAAAACAAAAAAACAACAGAGCACTAACTTTTCCTAGTTTCCAAACACTCATAGGAGAAGACTGGCCTGATTGGCATGACTTATTAAATTGGACATGTTACTGAAAAGTTGATAAATTTATCTTTGGAACATGAGTTTATGTATATTTAAAGTTAAATTATTCTATGCTATTATCTGGAAAATATAGCTTTAACACACCGTTCTTAAAATAATTTGAACTCAGCTGTGTTACAACATTTGTCATTGCATGCTCAGTTTATCAGATTTGTGAGTGATGGTACCATTACTTTTAACTTTTTTTTTTTTGCATTTTCATTATATACCTGCAGTTTCTTCTTATTCCTTGTCCTCTGTGAAGAAGAAAAATACTATTGTTAAAAGATTGGGGGGAAATATAATCAAATTTATGTAGGTGACAAGCATTAAGTATATTTTAAAAATAAACATATTTTAAGCACTCTTAAGTTGTGTTTAACTAAGGTATAAAACATTTTAAATGATCCACTGTTTTATGCTTTCATGATTAGAAATCAGAAATATCAATATCAAATTATATGGAAAATAATGTACATTACAATAAATCACGATCTTAGAACTATCCTACTGTTCATAGTTCATGATCAATATATACCTGGGTCTTGGGGTGTAGCTCAGTGGTAGAGTGCTTGCTGAAGGTAGAGTGCTTATAAACTTTGTAAGGCCCAAAGTTTGGTGTCCAACATCATCTAAAATACATAATTATTTTTGTCATCGTGTTTATCTTCAGTGATTAAAATGCTGACTGTAATGGACACTTAGTGAAAGCTCTGAAGAGTTCTTTCCTTAGTGTGGTTGCTACTTTATTTTAAATCCTGTGAGTTGTGAAAAGGAAAGAGAACTATATTTTTACAGCTTTCAAATGGAGTTACACGAGTCTCTTTTTAGAGGAACAGATACAGTTTATTTGAAAAATGTGGTTCATGAAGTTAAAGTACAGGAAGCAATGAAGGCGAATCAGATTAGAGAGAAGCAGAGAAGTTTCTCTGCTCCCTCGGTGTTCCTAGGAGCAGCACCATAAGTGCACGTGGTATTTCCTCAAAATATATAATACTCTCGGGCATGAAATAACATCCTTTTTATGTGCCAAACATAAAAGAAAACAACAATCCTTAACATTAAAAACAAAGGAAACTCTTTTTCTGTCTGAAAGCATTAAAGTCTTGAACTTCTTTATTAGAAAGCTCTGAACTTTTCTCTACGAGAGACTTGGAATATAAAAAACATGCACAGTACAAAATAACTTACACAAATAATTTGTCGAATATAGACTTAAAAAGATACTCTATTTTGATGTTAATGTTTAATATTTTAGAGTCTCTTTTTCAGTGTTCGCCATAACTTTGTCATTGTCAATGATTTTTCATGTAATTTATAAGATCCTAAACTAAGCAAACAACTAAATTTGCTAAAAACTTCAAAACATAAAGACAAAATAGAGAACTGAATTTCCAAAGGAGCACTAATAGGAAGGAAAGAGGCTCTCAAACATGCAAGAGACCAATGAAGAGTAGAATACTACTAATCACACAGTGTTGGCTCTTTGGAAGGTAAAGGGACTGCAAGTGCTGTCTGAATGGTGTCCCAGGAAAGCCAGGTCCTACAACCATTTAAATATTTGACCTGGACAATGCTCCCTGGCTCCAGGTCTGGTATGAGTTAGGAGCAACATAGGACCTGAAGACTAGCTAAGAAATATGGTAGCTAAGATAGTATGATGACCAGAGTGACTAATTAAAAATTTGACAATGTGATAAAATAGGAATTTAAAAGGAGTCTAGAGGGCAGATTTAATAATGGTAAACCTCATTTTTTTTTACCAGTCTTGAAAAAGTGGTAAGAACTGTGCACAAATTTGAACTCCTAGAAAGTGACACAAGCAGAAAAATCAATATTTGTACAAGATGCTATGTTATTGTCTTCTGGAGAAAATGACTAAATTTATAAATATGATCACTGTGTACCACATATGCAGCAATTTGTATCACCTGGTATATGTGTTTGTGCAATATATACAAAAATGGCATGGAGGATATATATATATTTCTATGAATATGATAGAAATATAAGCATTCATGTGCTCATACATACCTGTATACAAAATGAAGAGACAGAAGATTTTACAAATTTTGAAATTATTTCATTTAGCATAATTTGACATTTATAGAATCTTATAAAAATGGTAGAAATATCTTGATACCTTACAATCAATTGTTCATTCTCTTGAGAATATTTTTCTCTTCAGAAAATATCCATTTGCATATTTCTCCAAAGAAAAAAGAGCAACAACTGTATGAAGTTTGGACAGAATGTGAGAGAAAATTTTTTCATTGCCTTTATTATGGTTTAGAACAAGAGTGTTCCCCAAAACCTCATGTATTCAGGGGCTTTTGGAAGGTAATTGGTCAATGGCAGCACTATATGCAGCAGAGTTGAATGTGCTATTAGGAGCTGGGGTCTGCCTAAAGAGACAAATTCAGGAGGGTGACTTAGAAGGGTACATCCCCTTCTCTGACTTCTCCCTTCTTCACTTCCTGGCTTCCAAGACACAAGCATATTTTTTTCTGCCAGATACTTCCACTGTCCAACCAAGGGCTAAAACCTTTAAAAACCATGCACCAAAATAAACCTCCTGTTCTTCTAATTGTACTGGTCAGGTATTTTTTCCCTAACAATGAGAAAGCGACTAAGGCATATTTTGGAATCCGAGAAGTAGAGTCTATACTGGATGGTACATTACCATATTGTTTAGAAGCCTTTGGAAGTGGTTTGTGAGAGGCATCTAGAAAGTTTTAGCAACGTTGGCTAGAGATACCCTAAAAGGCTGCCACTCAAGCTTAACATGAGATTCTTGTCAGAACACAGAAGGCCAGAATGCTCACAGAAATTTAGACAGTAAAGAACAGACCCAGGGGTTGGGGATCTAGCTCAGTGGCCTAGGTGCCTGCCTGGCAAGTGCAAGGTCATGAGTTCAATCCCTGGTGCCCCCCTTGCAAAAAAAAAAAAAAAAAAAAAAAACAGACCCAGGAGGCTTTTGTTGAGAACTAGGACTCCATTGGCAGTTGGAGTTTAAGAATATGTGTGTTACACTCTGGTGAAAAATTTGTCTACATTTTGCACATGACCTGATATTTTAGAAGAAAATGAGATTAAGATTAGTGGATTCATTAATCTGGCTGAGGAAATTTCAAAGCAGCACAACATTCACTCTGTGGTATGGGTATTGTTGGACATTTTCTGCCAGATTTACAGTGAAAATCAGGAGCTAATACCAGAGTGAAACATTTTCGATTGGAACAGAAATGAAGAGCCTGCAAAATTGGTACCTTGAAGAACCTTTATATGAAATAACTCAGGAATCAGGAAGACTCTACTCTTCACAAGCTCAGAGGCACAAAAATGAAAAACTTTCCTTTAATAGGAAGGTCTAAAAACACTACTTGAGAAAAGATGCCTAAGGAGTTGCTTTCTTGGGATTCCTTTATAGTACTCAGCCACCTTGGCTCTTGGAGTCTTCTACAGACATGGTCCAAGGAAGGCTAGCTTCTGTGAGAGCTGGCAACAGACGTTGGTATTATCCACATTTGGCTCATTTTATAGATATGCAGACTGCAGTTTTGTGGTCATAAATGCTTCCTCCTAGATTTCTGAAGAAGGTTTGTGAGGCTTCCATGCAGTGCGAGAAGCTATGAGAGTAAAACCAACAGCGCTATGGAGACTCTAGGAAGTTGAAGAAGTCATTAACATAGAGGCTGAACAATGCTGGAAAGCCACCCCAAGCAAGAAACCTTTGGAGCCACAATTTTCAGTGTTGTAGGGTTCAGGATTCTCAGTCTATTTGAAGGCCACATCTTGCCACAATTTGCTTCAGGCCCTGTACATTGAAATACAGGATTTAATGTTTTCCCTATTGATTTTTTATCTTGCTTTGGTACTATTCATTTCTGTTCCTCTACATCTCCTTTTGAAAATGGAAGATCCTGTGAAGTATTTAACATGTTTTAAAATTTTACAAGGGCTCATGGCTAAGAATTTTCCTTCTGTCTCAAGCAATGCCAAAACAGAATGTGGTAAATTACAAAAAATGAACTAAATATGTCTTGCACAAAGAAATGGGCATGAGTCATTTGGAGGGCAGGGGCAGAATGTTATGATTTAGAACTCGAATGTCCTCCCAAAACTGCTTCAAAGGCATATATGCCCCTCACTGAACCACTTGCTCATAAGGGTGCATTTTCGTTGAGGTTACCTATTGGTGAAAATTTATGTGAGGCAAAAATACCTTTACATTCTCTACCCATATAGAGGTGTATCCATATACCTCCTCTCCAAATCCCTGGTTGAACCTGTAGTCTGGTGTAGTGTCTAACGTGAAAAAAGGAGGTAGCAAAAACTTACCACTCTAAATGGCTACACAAGACCAAATATAATAATATTCTAATTTTGTTTATTTGGGAAACAACAATGCAAAATACTTGATAGCTCAGGAAAAGGTCAATACATATGTCTACTTTACAATGATTCAGTGGGAAATCAGGGAGAGAAAGTAAATGTTCTTTTTACCATGTGTTCTGGATTATATTTGTTCCTAGAACCAAAAAGATGCTTGCAGAAGGGTTGTTTATTGATTGTTATTCTGGGAATCTGGTCTCCTTGGCAGCAAAGAGTCAACAATTGTAGAATAACAGCAAGCAGTGGCAAACAATCAATGAAATATTCACCAACCACTTAGGAAATTATTCTTTATATGTTCAGAAGTTACTTAACAAGGTCAACTTTTGTTGAAGAATATGCTTCTATCAGGAAGTAAAGGTTTCAAATCATTGTAATTTAGTATTATAAAGTATGTCTTGAAATTCTATCTTTAGAGACAAATTTGTAAAGTCTGAAAATTAAAAATGTGTCAGCCCGTAGCCCAGGATTGCTATATAACTGAGTTTACTATGAAAAGTATGCAGATATTCATGTTCAAGATATATATTATAATACTATAGTAAGAAGGAAACAGTGGAAGCAACTTGAATATTTGTAATAAGCGAATAAATATATTTATGTAGGTATACTTTAATTTAAATATATTTTCACAATGACAAACCATACAGCTATTAAAATGAATGAAGAATATATGCACATATGCATATGAATAAATTTGAAAATATGTTGAATAAAACATTTGTAAATTTTCATAAGTTTCATCTGATTATACAAAATGCTTTTTTAAACTCCAAGCAGCAATACATATTATTTTTGAACCTATATCTGTCTCTTGTCAATGTATACCAGAAGTATAAAAATTTACATGGAAATCACAAATTTCAAATACAGAAAACTAGCACTATATATAGAAAAGAGAAGAGAAAATTTTATGTCTGTTAACTGTACTTTATTATAATTTTAGTTCATGAAATGAATTATGCCTGTGAGTGTGCTCAAATTTTACATGACCACCTCAATAAATTCTCATAAACACAACACACATGTGTGATCTGCCCAGGATTGAGACACAAGACATTAAGAATCTTCAGAAATCTCCCTTGGTCCCTTCTTATGAAAAAATTCAAACTTTATAATGAAATATGGAAGGCAATATAACATTTCCAAAATTTTCCTTTACAATAAACTTCCCAAATAGAGCACCGTTTTCCTTTACCTATTGTTAAATTTCATCTAAGTAGAAGTTATGGCTAGTTTTTCACTACAGTTAATTTACATTTTAAAATTATTTATGATATTTTTCATAAGGGCAGTTTATTCATTTTCATTGTTTCAAAGAATTTCAATATATTGGGTGTTGCTATTAATTCATTCATTCAAAATTAAAATGCTGATGAATACTTAGGTCAATTCCAGTATTTGACTATCTTAAATTGTTTTCTGAGAAATGTTCATGGATATTTCTTTTTGTACACATATTTGTATTTTGCTTTATGTGTAGCTGTACATTTTAATATGGTGACAATAATTTGTGATATATTAACTTTACAGGATTAAGAAAAGCACAGAGGATTTATAAAGCGCACTTCTGTGTATGTCTAGTTGGGCCACAGAAGCATGACCTTGGTTATTATATACATCCCCATTGCCTTCCTATCTGAGACTGTTCTGGTCTGCTTCAGAGTCATCATGATAAGCATGTTTGGTCTGCCATACCCTTCTGCATATTTCTGCCCTGGAGATAGCCAAGCATCAACTACATACTCAGAAAATGTAAGTCAAATTTATCTTCTCCTTTAAAGTTGTGGATGTTTGGTATTGTGTCTCACTGACAGGAAGCTAACTAATACATACACACGCATATGCATATATATAGAGAGATGAAATGTGTATGTATTATAAACTAAGTCAATTATACAATTTATTTCTCAAGAGAAGATCATGAAAATTCTAGTTGCTATACATCTTTCGGAACACTTGATATCAACTTTTTGCATTTCAGCATTCTCATGGTTAGAGTTGTATCTAGATGTTCCCCCAAAGCATCATGCACTAGTAGGTAGGGCTGTGTGGAGGTGATCATGGGTATGAGATACTGGATCATGGGTGTGTTTTACTAGATTAGTCCACTGCTGGTTTAGCATAGTTCTGGGGCTAGATGATGAATTTATTGAAGAGGGAAGATACACTTTCATTGTGGGTGGCACCAATCAATAGGCTTGTATTGTGGGTGGAATAAAAAGGGAAAGAAGGAAGGCTCATTACTTCCTGTCTGCCATTACATGAGCAGTTTATCCTCTGTCATACTTCTTTGTCATACTGCCCTTCCTTGGGGCCAGCCAACTATGGACAGAAACCTCTACAAACTGAACTAAATTAACCTTTCCTACTTGAACTTGTAGATGCCAGATATTTTCTTCCACCAACAAAAAGGTAACTAAGACACATGGTTACATAATTCCTTCTTACTGTAGTTTTAATTTTTATTTCCTTGTTAATTAAAGACAATTAGTGGTTTAGTGTGATTAATAGTCGCTTGGCTATTATCTTTATAAAGAGTATTCAATAACCATTAATCTGATTTATAATATTTCATCTTTAATAAAAAATTTACTAAGATGAAAAAATGCAATATGATAAATTCAAATGGTAGTAACTGGAATATTTAACATTATCAAAAGTTTCAACTGTACTTGCAAAATTTCATACTTTTCAAAGTGGAAAAGTGATGTGTGCACATCATAAATTAAAAAGAAATCTGATAGGACTTGTACTTCAGATTAGATGAAGTAGTAAGAATAGTATTTATCCTTCCGTCTAAACAAAAAATTCAAAACACAGGAAAATATGTAGTTTACTAGAAGTTATATATTTCAGGATAAGCAGAATGAGGACCAAATAAACTTTCCTCCAAGTCCCAGTCTATGTCACTTCAATATTAAAGTGATAAAAACTCCCTCCCATTGGTATCCCTGCATATTAGTCACACTATTTTCCTTCTTCCTCTCTCCTGATCACTTAATTTTTCACTTATTCCATTTGATTGTTCTTTATATTTTCTGTAGACTTATGTTATATAAACAGTCTCCATGCCATAAAGTATATTCAGCACATATTCTTTCATGCAATGTATGTAAGCTTTTAATGTTATTTAACATTGATTTCTAAAATTTCTTTCCATACTTTTTTTAACTATTTTATTTTGAAAAGCAAAGTAGAAAAAAGGATAGAGACAATACAGAATTTCAAAAAAAAAAAAAGAAGGAAATTAAAACTAGTTAATATATTGTATATTGTTGTCTTAGAAGTAGTTACTCAGGTTACAAGATTTAGGCATGAAAAAATGATCAAACAATCAAATAATGAAAGCACAAATTATTTTTTTGATAAAATAATAGAAATTAGTAAAGATAAATAACATTGATGTTTTTCCAATAAAAATACACAAAAAATGCTTACAACTGCATTTGGTCTCACAAGTAAAATTTGTCAGTTTTGTGATTCTATAGCTATAACTGAGTGTGTAATATACAATGAATACAGAGTTACTTTTTCCTTTTCTGGTGAATGGAAAATACCAGACTGAGGGGCTAGTGGTTGGGGAGAGGTTTCTTTCTGCATCATATCATCACAGAAGACCTAGAATGGCAGTCCAGTAAGAGAGAGTAAAGATAAAAGTCAAATCAAGGACCAAGATTTATAAGTAATGTACTATTATGATTAAAAAAATCTTCCCTTGCTAACAGTATTAATCCATTTATGAGGATACAGCCTTTATAATCTAATTGACTCTGAAATGTCTCATTTTTAATACTGTTACATTGGAGACTAAGTTTCCATCATGTGTATTTTGGAGGATACACTCAAACTATAGCAATTATCTCCTAAGAGATTATCTTTATGCTTTCTCTACAGATTCCCCAATGATCAGTGTTCTTCAATTTGCTTAGGATACAGTAGGCTCTGTCTGTATAGTTTAGTGGAAATTTTTCAGAATACTTCAAGGGATCCCTGTGGAGTTCAGTTGTTATAAAGAAAAGTGATTAGGATATAAAAGAAAAAATAGTGAGAAAATCACAGAAGAATTAAACTTTAGTTTTTTGATATACCATTAAAAATTCAAATCAAACAATTTTACTGAATTTATTTAACCATTTTCAGCCACTGCAATTTTATGTGTAGCAAAGGAGCTTTTTAATGGAAAAAAAGAGAAGCACCACTTCAGAGTTAATTTATAAATTGCTTTAAAAAGGTCACTATATCTTAAACCTTTTAAAAAATATATACTCAGAAAAAGAATATAATTGTCACAGACCATGCGGGACCCAGGAAGATAAAAAAAAGTCAGATAGCAACTCCAGAGAATCGGCCGTGCTGGGACAGGGAGGAGCCAATCAATGATCCAACTAGCCAGTCTTTCTGGTAAGTCTGCGGGATCCAGGAAAAGTCAGTTCTCCCTACCGGCGTGCAGGCTAAAAATCACCAAACCCTCTCACCCCATAAGCCACCAGCTGGTTTGGAGGTCAGACTGAGCTGATAGCAACTGAGGTACAAAAAGCACCTGAAGGATTGTATTGTTAGGTTGAATTTGCAGGCATGTGGCTGACAGTTTGAACATGTATGGGGAGGGTAACAGTATGTAATATGGCAAATATGGGGGACTTTTTCTGTCTTGTTTTTGAAGTCTATTAACGTTCTGTTTTGTTTTATTCTTTTTTTTTATTTACTCAATATTCTGTTTTGATTGGTTTTATTCTGTTTTGTTTTGGTCTGATTTTGCTATATCTGATGGAATGGAAAACTATTGTGAAGATAACAAGATATACTATAGTAGCCATTGTTGTTTTCCTATTACCCTGCTTTGATGAACTGTACCAATTTCACTACTGTGTTTTGATGGATTTATTCTGTTTTGTTTTGTTGGGTTTTACTATCTTTAAAATAAATTAAAGAAAGAAAGAATAAAACTGTCAGTCAATATTTTTATTTAAACCATAGCATGTATGTTGAACTTTATGTACATGATGTTCTCAGTGTTTTTGCATGTTTTCCATTGCCCTCCAACCCAATTTTTATACACAGTGTTCTGACTTTTTGCCAATGACTGTCTTATTGATAAATTGTAGCTAAGCTTCTTTGCAGGCTCTGCTATTGTAGAAAATTCCTATGCTTTAGAGCACTGCTGCCAACACCTGAAAAGATGTTCAGAGTTACACTCTGTAGTTTTTAAAAAAGAAAAAAAAGGATTTAAATCAGGTATATGTAGTGAATTCAGGGTTTAACTTTCTAGGAAAGCAGTCAGTGGATGGAACTGTTCTTAGAAAATGGCAAAATTAATTTTCATGGAAGAGAGAAAAATGAATCAATGAACACATACATACTGAACATATAACTAACCTGCACTTTACTGCATGAAATAGGTGTGGAGAACCTTGTTAATCAGAGAGACTGTCGTTGTGGAGAGGAAAAGTCATTTGATCATGGGAGGAGGTGGGGAGGCAGAGAAGAGAAGGGAATGTGATTATATATATGCACCAATACTCCATGATGAATATATTTATTTTGTATCACAAACATATACTAATACGAAACTTAGAAAGATACTTTCAGCTCTTTTATGGAGGAGGTGAATGGCTGTTAATGTGATAATTATAAATTCTATCTGTAGAAACATTGATAATTCAGAGTGAACATGATAAGTGCTGTTATAGGGAAAGACTCATCTTTTAGACTATTTTATGATTATTCAAATTTAGATGATATAACTATGTTCTGGGTGAAAATATGCCTCAATTCATGCTCTCCTTTTTGAACCATTGAACTCTCTAATCATGCTGTTAGTATTTCTATGTACATATATGTTTTCTTTTTAGGAAATAGGATACTAACATTTTCAAAATCGAAATATACCACTGAACTGCCTCTTTACTGTGAACAGAAACATTATTGATTTAACCTTAAAAGGATGACCTCTCATTTTCTTAAAATATACTTCATTTTATTTAGTTCAAAGGTCTTAAACAAGAATACAGATAACTCCAGTTGGTGAATTAATTTTCTGTGGTAAACATTTGTTTTGTTCACTAAATTTTCCTGGTGCTTTCTCTTCCTGAATATTGTTCTCTTTTGTTTACATGATGAGGTCACGTTGGAGAGTGCTCCAACTCATCTACAATAGAATGAACCAGCAAATATTCACAGTATTCAGATAAATTGGATTTTGTGAAGAGTCTGTGATTGTGCACTGTTTTTATGTTAGCAAATTAGCCTGTTATAAATACATGTTTTCGTACTTAGACAAGACACAAGAAGATCAGATGATCTGTAGCCAAAGAAATTTTCTCAATTCATGCACTGTATGAGCAGAAGGTATGTCCACCTATTCATTCAGATAGTGGTAGTATAACAGACAAAAACCAAATAGGAAGACTTATGCTTATATCCACTAATTGTCTGTATGGCTATGCACTTTTTAGGAAGATCTTATTCATTAACTACTGTAGCTTTTCTCCAAATGAGAAAAAAAAGTATATTTAGGTTTAATATCTAGTATAGATAAGTAAATGTGTTACAAAAGATAAGAGCATAGTTCTAAATATACAAGTCTCTCTACAATACTCTACAATCTCCCAGTTCCAAAGTATAGTTTTTGTTTTTCAAATATGTCCTTTGCTTAGAAAGTCTGAATTGTACATTCATGAAGAAACCTTTTGGACATTATCTATTAATATTTTGGGTTTATTGTGCTACATTTTATCTAATTTGCTTTACCTACAATCTATCAAATATGTGTGTAATCTTCACAAAATAGATTTTTTTAACAAAAAAACAAAACTCTTTGAAATGCATAATGATATTTATTTTCTTAGTTTTAATAGTCTAACAGAAAATTATGGAGTAACACTCTAAGAACACTCAGGCAGGGACTGAAAATAATAACTAGGCAAGAAGACAAGTTATCTTTTACACACACACACACACACACACACACACACACACACACACCCCATGTTAAAAAACTGTGAACCATATCTAAAGAAATAAATGTATTTAAAGGGGTTTTAATGTTTTGTGGCTTGCCTGTGTCCTGGTTAAAGATGAATGTCACAAAAATATGTTTGCAGTACTGAAAAAATAAAAGATATATTTCTTTTTGAAATAGTTTAGACTTTTCTTCTTAGGTAACTTAATGACTGAGTGTTGGAGATGAATTACATTTTTAAACAATATAATGGTGTGGGAATTTCTTTGGTTAAATATAGACATGCAGTACCATAAATTTGTTAGAGCACAAAACTTTTTTCTCAGATAGCACATGCTAAAATGTTATGGAAATACTACTTAAGATAAAATCAATCACAGTCAGGCATGGTGGCAGGTGCCTGTAATCCCAGCACTTGGGAGGCTGAGGCAGTAGGATTCATGCAAGTTTAACCTGCACTACAAAATGAGCTCAAGGCCAGCATGAGCTGTGTAGCAAGACACTGTCTCAAACAGAAAGAAGGAAAGAAAGAAAGAAAGAAAGAAAGAAAGAAAGAAAGAAAGAAAGAAAGAGATAAAGTTAATTACAACTCATATGTAAGTGAAAAAAATAATAACCATTAAGATGTAATTTAGTAGAAATTTTGAAGTTTAAAATAATATATTTTTGAGGGAAATATCCTCAAGTTCAAAAGAAGAATACAGGCAGACTGCATGTAGTGCTACATATCTATAATACCAACTCTTGGGAGGCTGAGGCAGGAGGATTGCTATAATTTCAAGGTCAACCTGGCCTCCAAAGGAAATTCAAGGCTAGCATGAACTGCTTAGTGAAACCGTTTCAGAAAGAAAAAAAAAAAAACATAAAACCAAGAAACTCTTCTCATGTCATCTAATCATACTCTTTAGCCTTACGGCTTATTCAACTCAGTATCTTTTCTCATCTCTTTTTTACTCTAAAACTCTTTTTTTGTAATCAAAGCAAGATGAGTCCAAATTTGAATATCTATAGTGAAATTTAGGTCAAAATTTAGGTCCAAATATACTAGGTATAGATATTTTACATGCTTCTTGGATTAGCTCTGTTTGACTTTCATCCCAGGTTCATGCCATCTTCTTCAATTATTGTTCCACAAAATTCTGAAAAGTAAAAACTATATTTTGCAGCAAATCTCCACCGAATACACTAATGATGGTTTTTTTGTAAATGAAATGCAAGATTTTTGAAACAATTGTTGTTTTATGGACCCAGGGATCACACTGACAAGAGCAAAATAACTGCTCTTCAACTCACAAGATGTGGAGACTTGTCCTACAACCATCATGGTGGCCTCAAATTTATAGGCTGACAATGGAATATTATCAAAGAAAACACAAATGAACCATATCAAAGCAATAAGGAGACAGTGTCCAATGAATACTAAATGTAGCCTCCCCTGTCAGCCCATGATCATGCATCCTTATCCTCTGATCGCACAATTTATGAAACTTGCACATATGTCATTCATATCTTATTCCCACAATAAATTATAAAGAAATAAGTATTTTGTACAAGTAGAATACTTTAGCATTAGAGATCACTGATAGATTTATGCTAATCAGAAATGTGATACCAGTAATACAAAGTACGTAGACTGTTATGGTTTGTGTCTGGATGTCCCCCCAAAGCTTTATGCAGTCACTGGGGAGGAGGCCCTTTCAGTGTGGCTGAATTTAGAGTTTGTGATTGGTTCGTTGTCTAGTGCTGGAATCGGCAATGTGAGTGCCACACCTACCCCAGCCTGCATACAATGTAAGGGAGAAAAGGAGGCTTATTCCTCCCTTTTGCCTCTTTTGCTTTTATTGCTTTTGCTATCTTCTGCTGCCATAAACTGTTGCCCCTATGCCACCCCACTCTGCCTTACAGCCAGGTGATTATGGACTGAAATCTCCACAAACTGTGAGCTAAATAAACCTTTCCCTCCTTAATTTTGGGAGTTGGGTACTTTGTCTCAGCAAGAAGAGAAAAGTAACCAAGACAGATTTTGGGGTTGTTGCTGTGACTATTCTTGACCATGTAGTTCAACAGCCTTTGGGAATGGCTTGTGGGAAGAGTTTGGAAAGGTTCAGAGGTGTCGCCTGAAAGAGAAGCCCTGGAACAGCTTAGGCTATTCTGTATGGGAGATTCTAGTCAAAGCTCAGGAGACCAGAAGGCTAATGCAAATCATGCTGGTAAAGACCAGGCTCAGAAGGTTTCTGTTGGAAAAGACTGCATTGCTTGTTGGAGTGTAGACGATGTGTGTTATGGCTTGGCAGAAAGTTTGTCTGTATTTTGCTCATGTCCAGAGACTTTGCCTGACACTAAGATTAAGGATGGCAGACTAATTAATCTGGCAAAAGAAATTTCAAGGCAGTTGAATGTTCAGGCAGTGGCATGGCTACTTTGGGGGGCTTTTAGCTAGGCTTATGTTGTTAATCAAGAGCAAAGAGTCCAGCATGATGTTTTAAAATGTTGTGAGTTTGGCCAGAGAAAAAGTTTCAGTAAAGCTGTGGATTTCAAAGAGTTGAGGGGATCTCAATTTTGGACAAGGAACAGGAAAATATAAAAGATGACCTGAAGGCATCACATCTGAAAAGAAACAGGAGACTATAAACGATGGCCTGAGTGAATTATAGGAAGCAAGCAAGTATCCACCTTTTGCAGCCTCAAAACTGCAAAAGTGAAAGACTTTGTTCTGAGGAGAAAGCCACAGAGCACCATGTTTCAGAATGGCAGCAGTCACACTACTTTCCAGAATGACAACAGTCACACTATGTTCCAGAATGATGGTGGCATAGAAAATTTGTTCCTCAGAATCAGCTTCAGAGTGCCCAGTGATCCGGGCACTTGACTCCTACAACCAAGAGAGAGAAAACACAACTGATTCAGCTGGCAGTGGCTCTTGGCATCATCTGTGCAGTGCTGGTTTTAGGTACATGCAGAATCCAACAGATCTGAGAGTAAAAAGGCTTCTAGCCAGATTTCAGAAGAAGACTTTGGAAGCCAGGCAGTGTGCCCCCGAGAGGCCAATATGTGAAGGTGTGGGTGTAAAGCCAAAGGTGCAGTGGAGACCCCAGAAGTCTGGAAAAGCCAGGAACATGGATCATCTAAGGAAAGCTGCAGGAAGGGAGCAAATCAGGCCTAAGAGAGACATCATGAGAGCTACTACTACCGGAAGTACCATAAGGGGGCACCATGCAAGCCCTTTGGAGCTCACAGTTTGTCACAAATTGCCTCAGATGCTGCATATGGAACTACAGGGTTAATGTTCACCCCGCTGAATTTTGGACTTGCTTTGGTCCCATTCCTTTGTATTCTCCTGTTTGTAACTTTTGGAAATGTTTATCTTGTTCCATTGTGTGTTGGAAATGTTTAATTTTCTTTTCATTTGTACAGGGGCTCACAGATAAGAATTAGCCTTAAATCTCAGAAGAGACTTTGGACTTGGACTTTTCAGGATTACTGAAACAGGAGTTTGATAACTCTTGCAAAAGGACTACATGTGTTTTGTGTAAGGGTCTGTGCATGAATCTTTGAGGGGCCAGGGGTGGAATGTTATGACTTGTGTCTGGATGGTCCCCCAAATCTTCATGCGGTCATGGGGGTGGGCCTTTTGAAGGAAGTTGAGCCTACAGTTTGTGATTTGTTCATTTTCTAGTGCTGGGATTGGTGGTATGAGTGCTGCATCTGCTCTTAGGTGGGTAGCCTGCATGCAATATAAGGGATGGAAAGAGGCTTGCTCCTTACTTTTGCCCTTTTTCTCTTGTTACTTTTGGTATTTTCTGCTGCCATGAACTGTCGCCCCTCTGCTGTGACACCCTGCCTTGGAGTCAGTTGATTATGGACTAAAACCTCCACAAACTGTGAGCTAAAGAAACTTTTTTCTCTTTAATTTTGAGCATTGAGTATTTTGTCTCAGCAACAAGAGAAAAGTAACCAACACATAGACCAAAAGAGTAAATATGAATTTTAAGGCACAGTTGGGAAATACTTTGTGGTTTAAAAAAAAATGGATTTTGAAATAATTGGATTTTATATTTTTCTTTTTTCTTTTTCTATAATTTTCCCAAATATAAAATAGTATTTACTAAAAATTCTGCAAAAATAAAAATAATAGTGGAGATGTAAAATGTTATTTGCACCTGGGAAGCAGACAGGTAGAGAACAAAATGTCACATCAAATTTTAAAAACGATGGTTGCATAAGCTGACTGATGTTGACAACAGAGCTGAGTGACTGGCATAAATAACTGAAGCACTACCGCTATTTTAATATGCAACATATTGCATAATGTAAATCTCTGATGAAAATAGGCATGTGCAGATCCTTCAAGCTTCTTTTCATAAGTATTCTAAGTATGCCCGTGGTCAATAGTAATATTAATAATTCAGAACAGTATACTTTCAAGAAGAATTCAGAAGTTATTTCCCCAAAACTAAAAAGGTCATATATATTCATTGGTCTAATTCCTTAAAAAATACAATGTTTGCGGTCATAGTGTTTATTATATTTGACAACATATTTTGAGCATCTCTCTTGTGTATGTTTATCTAACAGCTAATAAAATATATTGAAAATGGCAGCCCAAGAGAACCAGGCTTGATTCACCCTTTTGGAGAAATGAGGTAAAGTCTTGATTCCACCATCACATCAGTTGTCCCAGGATACAAGAGTTGATCAATAAATATCGTATTTGTTTAAATGAAAAAAAGTATAGTAAAAGATAGAATGTCATTCATCTTCTCAAAATCTCTTGCTTCTAATACAATTAACCCATAATTTTTCCCACTTGCTGGTATTCTTTTTGTGTGTGTCTTTAGGAACTGTGACTAAAAATAACAGTGAATGCAGCTGCTGTGTGCCATCCAATGGAAAGGCAGGATCACAAAAACACTCACTTTATTCACCAAATTGGGTACTGTGAGACTTCAAGTATTCTTCAGTGTCACATGACAATGAAAGTGTTATGAACTGATTCAAAATCATCACAGCTCAACTAAAGACACACATAAGAAAACTATCAGAACTGCTCCAGAAAGCGGTGAGAATGATAGGATAAGTATGTTGGAAGCAAGGGAAAGTATTCTTAAGGAGATTAATAGAATTGTATCTTACTATGATAGATTTGTTTTAAACATTTAAACATCCATTGTATTTGTAGATCACACCTCATATAAGAGTACTTATTTAATAAGAACATGAGATAGTTCTTTTGCTAACCTACCTAATGAATTATAATGAAAATACAAACTACTACAAAGACTTTAAAACATTTTCATTTATAGTCATTTCCTCAAGATAAAGAGTGGTGCTAAGCCTGGCAGCTGCTTGAAGTACATTATTTGACATCATTTTCCCTTATGTGGAGTATCGTTAATCTATAAATATACTTGCATATTACTGGACAGCCACAGAAAAAAAATCAAGCTTTCTTAAGAGATCTTTTCTTCTCAGATTAACCAAAGAATTTATTTTCTCATTGTAGAGCTACTTATTTCTTCCTTGTTTTGTTTCTCCACAGTCTATTACAAAGTTTAGTAGTTTCACTGAAAGATAAAATTAAATATGTCATTCTATAGGCAGTTTTACTTTAAGAGGATTTATAAAAACACATATATTTATGGACTTTTAAAAAATTCCTAAGAAGCCAAGTACTTACTATTGTTGATTCCTATAGTTTCACTTTTAAATAAATTCATCAGGCAGGAGTCATTTAAATTCAGATCTCTAATTAAAAAAAATATTGTAATTCTCACAACACTTTGCACATAGTAGCAATGACCCCTCTGAATTGTTGTAACCTGATGAGGAGTAGTTCTCTCTTCCCTAGGGTTACAGGGAAATCCTAGAAGGTGCAGTATATTTGTAACCTATCTTTACATTTCATAAGTTCATTACCTAATATATTTTCCCTAACTAGATGTTAGATGAAAAAATGAACATATTTAATTTTTTTCAAAATATCTGTCAAATGTCTACCACTCACAACTAAATTTTATGAAAACTAAAATGACTCCTGATGATGTAATTTTAATAGCCTTTTAATTTTTTCTTTATATCTTTTTATTAGACTTATTTATTCTTCCACATATTTTTTGCATAAACAAGCATAAAAATTTATTTTCCCTTCTTTCTTTTTCAATCATTCACAGACCACACTGCTCCAAGTCTCCTTGTTTTTGATATAATGCATCTTGTAGATCTATTCAAATCAGAGTATTAAGGGCTCTAAATTTTAAACAGCTGTATAACATTCCTTCATGCTAATGACAAATGAGTGTTTAATGATTCCTCTGTGGGTTAGCTTTAGAATTCTCCACCCCGTTTGTGTTAATGCAGAATATGCTGAATGAACAAACTCTAGCATGTCATTTGTCTACACATGGAAAGTAATATGAAGGACAAATTCTCAAAATTATAATTTTCTTTGTACATTTGTTCAATGTACAAAACTAACACTTGGCCTTTCCTAATGGTTATAATCAGCTTACCTTCTTTCTGAGAATAGGTAAGATTCGAGAGTTGACATTGTCTATAGAGTGGCTTAACAAACTTTTGGATTTTTGTACTTCTACATGATGTGCTATTTCAGTGTAACGCTAGTTTTTATCTCTTTATCAAAAAACAAGGTTGGATATCTCCCAATATGTTCATCTTAATCACTTTCTCATTGCTTGGACAAAATGCCCAACAATGACAACTTAAAGGAGGAGAGGATTATTTTCATTTTTAGGGGATTCAGTCCATAACTCAGACTGGCTCTGAGGCAGGAAGGCCATGGTGAAGACTATGGAAGAGAAAAACTGCTCACATCATAGAAGCTAGGAAACAGAGAGTGAAGGTAGGACCCAGAGAGAGGAAGATTCATCCTTCTTCTAGGTCACTCCTATTCCCCTGCTTCTCAACAGCACATTCAGCTACTGAACTCATTGGTAAATGAACACACTGATGAAAATAATGCCCCATGTTCCAATCACTTTCTCAAATCCCCATCCCTGAATCCATAAGGGTTTGGGGAGGCATTAAAGTTCTAAATCATGACAATGTTTAGTTTTGTTTTTTTTTTTAATTCTTCTTTTGTATTTTATTCATTATTCTAGCTTGTAAGGAAGTGGTTATTATTTTGCAGGTGATCGTTTTATGGTTGTAAGAGAAGCTCTGTGAATTGATATCTATGATGATGTGGCATAAACATATTCTCAACTTATCTTGTTTATGGTACTGGTAATTGACATTTGCTTTTGTTTATATATGTATGTGTGTGTATAGCTCATATACATATAAAATACATATATTGCTTACCTATACACACATAACACACACGGTAAATTGCTCTGTCTTCTTAAGTTTAAAAACAGCAAAGTGCTAAAAGAAAAATAGGTCCCATTAGCTAAAGTTTTTTAGCATTTTTGATGAAATTCAGTATCTAGAACTACTGGCAGCTGTGCAAACTTACCTGGTTAGAGATATTTTGTTGAACAGTGAACATATTTTAACAAAATGATATCTAAATAACTGTAAAAAAATCATTAAATGAAAAAACACAAAAATTAATATTAAAATGAAAACCTGAATTAAGCATTTCCATTAATTTAATGATAAATTGCCTAAAGTTTAGAAAGAATAAAAAGTTATCACTCTAGACAATAATTTTACCAAAACTGAGCTTCACTAATTGATTTCCAAGTATTATAAAGTCAATTTAAGAGTTTATAATACACTTATAACCAACACAAAATCAAATAAAGAATTTTTTATTGCTGTTGTTTTCAATTTTATGAACTATTAGCATGCTACTTAGGTCTTTTAAGTTTTAGTGGCCAGAACTACGCTTAGTCTTCCAGGTAAAAAACAAAAACAAAAACAAAAAAACCCCAGGAAATTGTTTTAGAACTCTGTTAACTGGAACAAAAGCCAAGATTTTTCCAGCAATCTTTCTCCCCTTTACTACCTCTAAAATATCTCTATTTTTCTCATAACTCTACATCCCCTTAGTGCTCCAATAACAAAATTCTGATTTGTTAAAAATTATTTTCTTCATTCTTTTTTGATTAATATGTTTTTGATAATAATGAACATAATAAATATTATTATAGGGAACTGGTACATACATATATTGAACTGTTCACTTTCTTGCTTAACCTTCTGTCTTCCTTCCATTCTGCTCTCATCCCCAAATCATCTTCCCAACTCACAGTGTTGTCTGTATGCAGCAAAGCCTGTGGTAGAAAATTCAAGGTAAAATGGCGATCATGTATCCAGTGCCCCCTGGTGGTCAAATTAGAGTTTTCCACAAGCGGCAAAGGTAAAGATGTCAGGAAAAATAGGAAAAATGCAAGTTACATGTTCTACAAAATAGTTTAGGTTGTTTATCTTTTCTTGACCGGTCAGGAATTGTATAGTAGATATGCACAAAAAATATAACTACTCTGATTTTTCAGAAACTTTGACTATATTTCTTTACTTCTTCAAACCAGCTCTATTTAGATATGTATTATGCAAGATGGAAAAAAGAACCAAAAGGTATGAATTTTTAAAAGTTTTGTACAAGCCAGCTTCAATATA
>RJWT010009074.1:0-25500 GCA_004365215.1 Cuniculus paca
AGCCCAGTCTGCACAACTTAATGATTTAATAAGACTTGGTCTCAAAATAAAAAGGACGGGTTGGAGCTAAGTGCAGAAGCCCTGGGTTTATTCCCTAGGACTGCAAGAAAATAGATTAAAGAGGTACACTTGCAAGTATAGAAGAGTGTGAAAGAGATTGACCTATTTAGCAACAGAGCCTTCCGTGGCTTCCTTGGTGCCTGCAGAACCCGGGCCAGCCTAAAATGACAAGAGGAGAAACCAAGCGGTGAGAACAGGCCCGCTGGTATCAGAAACTCGTATCATTCATCTGTCCCTTTATACTGCAGACAGTCAGTGTTTGGAATATGATGCCGACATTGTTATCCTCCTCCCCTTCAGCTCAGTCCTGTGCCCACAAGAACTTCAGTCTACAGGAGCAGGGCAGGTTTTAAATGGAGGGCAGGGGTCAAGAATAGGTATAAATGGCCCAAGCAAGATAGACTCAAGAGTCTCAAGGCCTGGGCCATCCACACCCTTTCCATTTCAAAACTGGGCTCTGCCAATGCAGGATGCCACTTCTTCCTAGTGTCTCTCTGACTCCAATTTGAAGGCCTCTGAGGGACAGCAGAGCCCTCCTCAATGTCAGTTTTTCTTCCTGTTAGTTTGGGCCTTGTCATCAAATCTGAGGTGAAACCACCTATACCAACCAGGGTCCACAATGGGGGGCGGGTAGAGGAAGCAAGGAGCACAGGAAAAGGATCCCTACCCCCAGAGAAGCTTTCCAAGAAGCCAGCCCAGAGCCAGGAGGAGAAGGGCACTAGTCACTGTCAGTACCACCACAAACCAGGGCTCTGGCTGCCAGAAAATTTCTGTGTCTGTCACAAGCCAGGGTATCATCCTCGAGGAGACCTGAAATGGAGGCCACCACCTTACCACGGCCCTGCAAAGATGCCTGACCATCTAGACTTTGAACCTTTCCATAGGCTGAGCTGTCCCACACCCCAGATTTGCACTGCTGGATTCCCAGGCTCTTTGCACCAAGGAAGTCTCCTCTAGAATGCCTTCCCTACCATTCTACCAAAAAGACTAGGTCTCCCCACCCACCAAATTCCTCCCTCCCCATCCCCCAAGGGCTTGAGACCCCCTCACTATAGGTCTTTGAGTGCTGGTGGCCATTGTGCTGGCCCTCCAGGGAAGTAGATGTACAATGATGGTGGCCGTGGTGCTGAGGTGGGGGATGGAGGAGCCGGCATCAGCCACATGGATCAGTAACTCATAGGTACAAGGCTTCTGTGGCCAAGGAGGTCCCAACACAGGGTTATTATGCACCAGGGTGGCCCCTTGCAGTCTGAATCGGCTCTGACTGTTCCCTGAAAGCAGAGTGGCAAGAGGAGACTACTGTTGGCCTTGACCTGATCCTCATCTACAACCTCACAGCTTCCCACAGTCCATACCTCCCACAATGCTGTAGGATAAGGCCAGGCGCTGTGGCTCCTGGAGGATCTGGCAGGACACCTTGGTCACCTCCACATTGTGGCCCAGGGGAGTAGAGATGGTGAGTTCTTGAAATGGAGGCTCACACTGGGGGGTATGATCATTCACATCCTGAAGAAAGGTCACCAGGTTAGAAGTACTACGAGCAACCCAAGTTCAGCCTGTCATCTCCCTCCTACCACAACAAAAGTAGAGGCATCAGGCAAATCAGTCAACAGGTTCTAACACTTTGTACAGTGAGGCCCGTCCAACCAACCAGTAGAAGAACCTAAGGCACAGCACAGAAAACCAAAGGCCAGAGTCCCATTCAAACTCTTCTCTTTCACATTTCCCCAAGGCCTCACGTTTAGTCACCTCAACCTCAATAGTAATAGTACAGGAACCCGAACGGCGGTAGGTGGGGTCCCAATCTTGGCCATGGTCGATCACCAGGACAGTGAGCCTGTACACCTTCTGCTGTTCATAGTCCAAAGGCCTCAGAAGGCGAATTTCCCCTGGAGAGGATGGCCACAGCCTCAATCCGAAGAGCCAACTTTGGCCCCACCCCTCCTCCCAGCCCTGAGTGGCAAGTACCAGAGAGACGGTCCACAGCAAAGACGGTGAGTTCACCAGAGGTGTGGTATTCAATGCTGTTTCGAGGGTAATCCATATCTGTCCCCACCACAGAGCCCAGCAGGGTGAGGGGCCGTGCATCCTCGCGAAGCCGGAATGTACGCGTAGCACAGGCTGGGGAAAACTCATTCACCGGTGTCACCATCACCAGTACCGGCACCTCAGCTGGGGGCCATTTGGAAGTCAAGGAGATGGCTAGGGTATGCCTAGCCTTGCCCTGAGGTTCTAAGAAAGGAGGTGTCCCTTGCCCTGGGCCACTAAGGAAGGAGAGGGGCTGGAGAAAAGAAGGCAATGGAGACCACCCTGGCTATAAGAGAAACTGGGTTTCTGAGGGAGAAAAACAGTCTCCTGCATGAGAAGTGGAAAGCCTAGCTTGGTCCTGAAAGTCTTGCCCTACATAGGGTTACATACTGGTCATCTGGGGCTGACCACTGTCATGCACCAGGATAGAAGCTGCAAGATGGATGCAGGCGCCAACAGTGTCACAGTCCAGTGTGGTGTTCACCTGGCCAGAGGGGGCAGAGAAAGGGCTTATCCTAGGCCTAGAAGAGCCTCAAGCCACATCGGGCTGCCCCAGGCCAGGGCATCCTGATCCTGATCCTATCTTACAGACTACAAAGCAGGTGAGCTCACAACCACTCCCTACCCCTACCTCAGTGCCCACGAATCCTTGGCCTGTCCACCCCTGCCTGCCTCAGACATCCTACCAAAGGGCTGACGCCAAGTGGGGCTGGCACCTCAAGGACTCTATCGTGAAGGCGGAGGCTGGCAGGGTTAGAAGGGCTGTGAAGCCGCAGCTGGTAGTGGAGATTGGTGTCAGGAGAATCTGGGTCAGTGCACGCGAAGGTGCTCAACACGGTACCAGCAGGTGTGACCTCGGGGACTTCAGTCCTGGTGGTGAGGCAGAGCAGGAGTCTTGCCCAGCAGTGAGCCATGGATCTTTCCCAGCAGCCAGGGTAAGGCTCCCACATACTCACACCAGGAGCGTGGGGCGGCAGCGTGGGGGCCAGCGGTTGACTGGCTGCACATTCACCGTGAGGACAAGCTCAGCACTGGCCCACGGCTGCAGCTGCTCAAAGGCCTTCACATGAAGGGTTGTGCTTGCCACGCCCGCGCCCAGGGCACCTGCCAGTTCCAGGGGTGCGGTGATCCGGACCACACCATCAGCTGGGCTCAATGGGAAGGGAGATGGAGTCAGTCCTGCCCCAGCTCAGGCCACTCCCCATTCCAGTGACTCCCACTGACAAAGCCACTAACCTAGCTATCCCTCCTCCTCCAAGGCCAGGACCCTCAACCAGGATTGCAGCCCGGGCTTAGGAGGGTGAGGTGGTGATAGAGGCTTCCAGGTACCCGCATTCCCCGTGGAGCCCCTCACCACGTCCGATGGAGTACAGCGGGCTGGGCACTGGGGAGTAGATTTCATAGCGCAAGTCCAAGCCGGTAGCCTGCACCCGAATCACTTCGCTCCCAGGGACAAGGTCCTCAGGTATGGTGATATTCTGGGTCTTCTTTCTGGACCAAAAGTGGAGGCCTGACTCCTACCTGCTCCTGTACATCCTGATGGGGTCTCCTGAATCCTCCCCTTCCCATCCAAGCCAGGATGCTCCAGAAACCCAGTACCCTATCCCTACTCCTGATTCCCTAGGGCCAGGCCCTGCCTCCCCCACTGCTCCAGAGTAGGGGACCCTTACTGGAAGGAGACCTGGCTGGAAGGAGCAGGCAAAACCTTCACCATCAGCATCCCTTTGCAGCTTTGGTCTTGTCCAAACGTCACTGAGATCTGCAGCTGGAAAACCTAAAGTGCGTACCGTGTAGGAAAGAGGATCATGGGATGTGTTAACCTCTATGTTTATACTCAGTCCTCCCCCGACAGCCTCCACACGGACCCCAGGATTCACTCCTCCCCTGCAATGGGTCACATTGCTAGTCTCACTGTTCCTGTAAACTCTATACTTCTGGGCATAAATTCTTCTATTAGGTTGCAAATATCTCAAGAAAGAGTAATATCTCAGTCATTCACAACTGAATGGTTAGATCAGAGTTGCTAAGGGTCAGTTACTAAGAGGTGAAAGTGTTAAAGAGGGAACTTCTTTAACTCCTCAGGAGCCACTTTATTCAGAACTCTCTCTTAGTGTGTGATTGCCCTGAAACACTCTGCTTTCTTCTAGAAGCCCTGTGGGCCCCCAAGGCCAGGGACCATTCCTCTTTCTAGAAGAGAGCCCAGCACAGGGCAGCCAACAGGGGATAGGTCTGTGAGAGGCAGCATTAATCCAGGAGCCAAGGGGGCCAACATCAAACAAATGTCAGAAAGTGGTGGTTCTGCCCAATCCACAGATATCCCCAGATGCCAGGTCATGCTCACCTTTGGAGCTTGGCCTTTGAGGCCCTGGGATGGCGCCCGCAGCAAACCCTTTTCATTGATAGTGAAAGGTCCAGGAAAGTATGGAGGGTCCTGGGCACTGGTAATGTTCATCTGATAGAACAGAGAATCAAGCAGCTCCACGCAATCCTCAGTGCCCCAAGTGCCATTGTCAACATCCTTCAATGACTCAGCAGGTACCTGCACACCTGACCTTCTCATGCCCTGCCACTGACTTCTGCCCCAGCCTAGGCTCCCTGCCCTCCACCCTGAACCCTACCCTGATCTTCAATTCTCTCTGTTTTAAAATTAATTGTTTTTAAAAACGAATTTCTTGTTTGGAGTACAAAAGTGATACGAAATCGTCAAGGATAACTCAGAGCACATAGGCGAACTGGAAAGGAGAGCTCAGGCCCTAAGATGTCCCTGTGGGATCAGCCATGGTTCCTGGGAGGGTCAGTGTCCCTTAGTGGCTCCCTCCAAGAACATGCATCCTGCAGAGGCTTGGCCGTGTGCTGTAGGGTCCTTCTCCAAGGTGTGCCTGGCCGGGAAGAGGCTGCGCTCGCTCTCCATCCTTCCCACACCTCAGCCTGTCACCGTTTTGGGCTCACCTGTGCTCCTTGGACATCCAGTCCTGGGAAAAGCAGTGTGTACAGCAGGGCCCTGGGGCTGACTGTCTCCGGCACCTGAACGGTTTCCCCAGCTGCCCAGAGGGGAGGTCAGGGAAGCTCTTTTTGAGCCATGCTTTCCCACCCCTGCCTACTGCCCCGGCCTCACCTGGGCTAAAAAATCTACCAACACATTGGATACGGCTAGAATCTCGCTGCACATCCAAATAGAGGGACGCTTCCTTCACAGAGTCGCCACATGTGTATTTCAGCTGCAGCTCGTAGTGGTTCACTGTGAGGGCATCCAGCCGAGCTGAGCTGCTCAAGGTCACCTGTGGTGCATGAGCAGTGGCATGTGGTGTCTAGGCTATCTCCCTATTACCCCTCTGATTTCCGGCATTTCAAGTCTGCCCTGGTGCCCCCACGGTGCCCAGGTGTACTCATGACCCTACCTTTGCCAAATAGATCCCCTCGTGCCCAGCAAGGCTGGGTGTGTTGAAGAAGGTGGTGGGCGGCTGCACGCGGAGCAACTCCAGGGTGGGGGTGTAGAAGGAGCAGTTGAAGGTGAATGCCTGAAGGACAGTGCCGGGCCCCTTGCTCTCAGACACATTTACAAACCAGGGCAGGCTGTGGAGGTCTGTGAGGAGCAGAGGCTCAGGCCGGAGGCCCCCCATGTTCAAAAGACCACATGTGCAAGCACAGCCCCACCCTTTGCCACAGGACCTGGCCCTGTCTTGGGCCCAAATCACCAAGGTCCTTCCTTGTCTCCACGTCTGACATTTCACAGATGGGGAGAGAGAACTTGGTTGAAGAAGCAGCCAAGATAAGGAACAAGGCTCAGCGATTCAGACACCTTCTCCTGCTTCTCCCCCTACTCTCCCTCCGTGGTAGCCCTTGAAGGGTCACGACTGTGAGGAAACTGGGCTCCCCTACCCACCAGCTCCTCACCAGAGACAGCCAGAGCCAAAAGAATCACCAGGAGCCTGAGTGGACCCATGGTGGCCTGAAGAGACGCAGAGGAGGCTGTTTGTCAGGGCCACCGGTTGCCAGGTCAGTTGCTCAAACATGGCTGGCTCTGCCCAACCCCGTGACTGCGTGCTGAACCCTGGCAGCCCTCCAGAGGGGCCTGGAAAATCTTGTCTTCCACGGATGAGGAAACCCATTCATGACCACACCCCAAGGAGACGTGAGGAGAGAAGGGCCAAGCTACAAACTACCATATTTCCCCCCAAAATAAGATCTAACCGAAAATAAACCCTAGCATATTTTTTCTGGATGCTCGTAGTATAAGGTGTACTGCCAAAATAAGCCCGTTAAGATCATCAGCCAGAAAGATGCACTTGGTATGTCCCTTGCAACACACAACGGATGTATTGAGTTATAAAACAATAATATCAATATATAAATAAATATTATTGGCATTAATACTTAAATGATAATATGAATTATAATTAAGTATTTGTAAATACCCAAATGAGTGCCTTTGGACAAGCATTAAAGGCCTATGCAAATAGACAAACTCAAATTGGGCATGGTGGCACACATGGCTGTAATCCCAGCACTTGGGAGGCTGAGGCAGGAGGATTGCTGCAAGTTTGAGGTCAGCCTGGGCTACAAAGTGAGTTGAAGGCCATCTTGAACTAAGTTGTGAAACTCTGTCTCAAAAAAGACAAAACAAAACAAAACAAAAACAAAAAACAGATGAACTCAAGACATTGCTGAGTGATCAGAGTACAGACACAGCACACGAATAATATGCACACTTGATAACAAATGGATGTGGTCGCATCTATTATGAGTCTTCATAATTCAATATGTCATGCATTATAACAACACACTACAAGCAGGCTATACAGACAAGAAGTTCTCATTTAAGGAAAAAACTATTGCTGGACATAAAACATTGAGGCTAATGGTTCTATAGGAAGTGGCGTCACAAGAAATTCAGGCTGGAATTTGAGGTTTGGATTATTATGTTTCAGAAGATGACATGACTGTATTTGAATCAATGTAGATTTTTTTAAACAATAAATGTAGATTGTTGCTGGGCATGGTGGTGCTTGCCTGTAATCCCAGCACTCAGGAGGCTGAGGCAGGAGGATTGTTGCAAGTTTGAGACCAGCCTGGGCTACAGTGTGAGCTCAAGGCCAGCCTGAACTGCATGGTGAGACCCTGTCTAAAAAAGACAAAAAAAAATGTAGATTATAGTCCATGAAAAAAATAAGACATTCCTTGAAAATAAGCCCTATCGTGTCTTTTGAAGTAAAATTAAGATAAGATTTAATCTTATTTTTGGAGACATATGGATGCCAGGGCACAAAGTGGCCTCTTGGAGTGGCTGAGGATGTGCTCTTTCTTCATCTGGGTTACAACTGTACAGGTATCCACAGATTTTAACATTTATTAAGCTGTATGTTCAATATTTGTCCATTTATTCTAGTTATATGGCAGTATTTTGCAGTACTGGAGATTGAACTCAGGGCCTTCTCACTGAGCTACATCCCATCCCCAGCCCTTTATTTTTTTATTTTGAGACAGAGTCTCACTAAATGGCTAAGTTACTCAGACTGGGCTTCAATTCGTGATCCTCCTGCCTCAGCCTCCCAAGTGCTGGTATTACAGGCATGTGGCAAAGCACCTGGCTGTTTCGTCAGTTTTAAAAAGTTTTCTTCCCTTACTCCCTAGCTCTTCACCTCTTATGCTCTTCTCTACCCATTCCAGTCAGGGTTGTCCCTCTCTCCACAAAACTCCCTTTGCCAGGGACCTCAGTAACCTGCAAACTGCTACAGTCAGCAGTTTTGTTTTGTTCTGTGATGGAAACTAGATATGCTGCCCAGGCCGGCCTTGAACTCCAGCGCATCAGGTATCCTCCTGTCTCACCCTCTGAAGTAGCTGAGACTCTAGGTGTTACACTCTGCCCATATCTGAAACCAGAATTTTATTCTCAACCCAGCATTTGACACTGGCTTCCTTGGTTCCTAATCCCCCACACTCTCTCACATGCCTGGCTGCTCTTGCTCAGCTCCTTGGCTGGTTCAGCTTCCCCTCCACTGCTTCCATCTAGTGGAATGCGTGGGACTCTGCCTGCACTGCTGTACTGTCTGTCCACACTCACCTGCCATCTCATCCAGGTCCATGCCGGAAGTACATTCACTGGCTTTGCCTGTATTCCCTACGGCTCCAGTGCTGACACTGCTCCTGAACGCACATCGTACACCTCATGGCTGACGCTGCATCTGCTCCAGAGTCACATGTTCACACATGATCATTTGATTTCCCTCCCGAATCTACTCTTCTCCACTCTTTCCCAGATCAATTTATGGCAATTCCATTCAATTAACTGTTCATGTCAGAAATGCAGAAGTCATGCTTGATGTCCCTTCCCTAGCAAATCATTGAGGCTTGATTTCAACTATAAAACATAACCAAACTGATCGCCCTCTTGTGTACCTGCTTGGGCAGGCCCAGACCTTTGTCTCCCTTGTCTGATTAGAATCATTCTCCCAAGGCAGCTGGGACTGTTTAAACAGGCCAGATCACTCCCTGCCAAGAGGTTTATGCTTCTTATTGAATCAAGAACAAAACCCAAGGGCCAGGGATACACCTCAATGGCACAGCACCTGCCTGGCCAGTGCAAGGCACTAAAACAAAACAAAACAAAGAACAAAACCCAGGCTGGACATGGTGATGCATGCTTGTAATCCAAGTACTTGGGAGGCTGAGGCAGGATAATTTGTAGTTCAAGGCCAGCTTACATTACACAGCAGGGCTCTGTTTCAGTACAACAACAAAGAACAAAACCCATATCCTCCTATAAGACTACTGGGAACCTTGTTTTGGTGATCTCTTTGCTCCCTGTACCACCACCAGTTATCAGCACCGGGGCCTTTTTATGTTTGGCCTGGCCCAGCTCCCGCACCTTAGGTCTTTATCCCTTTGCCTAGAATGCCCCTCTTTTTAATGTTTTCCTTCCTTTTTCCCTCCCTCTCTCCCTCCTTTCCTCCCTTCTTTTTTTTTTTTTTTTAATTTTTCCTTTTTCCTGGTACTGGTGATCAAACCAGGGGTACCCATTCACTGGGCTATACCTCCAGCCCTTTTCATTTTTTATTTTGAGACAGGATTTCATTAAATTACCCAGGCAGGACTCGAACTGGGGATCTTCTAGTCTCAGTCTTTCCAGTCACTGGGGTTACATGTGTGCACCATGCACCTGGATAGAACACCCCTCTTTTTTTTTTTAATTTCAAACATTTTATTAGATACCATACAGTAATGTATATGGCATAGTCTTTTAATTAAATAAATCTAAATTAAATTCATCAAGAAACCAAGATAACATTAACTTTCAAACAGTCATATGCACAGCAAATCCACTGACCCCCCCAACTAGTACAGATACACATTTGGGGGTGGAGCCGGGGATGAACCCACAACCTCATGCTTGCCAGGTAAGTGCTTGTGCAGCTGAGCTAAATCCCCAGCCCCACACATTCCATCTTAGTATGTGACTAACTCCTAACCTCGTAAAGAGACTAACCATAAACTTCTTTCTTAAAAAAAACTATTTTTGGTTAAGTGTCTAACAAGTCCAGTTTGCAAAATCTTTCCCTAGTTGTTCAGTCAAGGGTCTAACCAGATATGATCCTCAAGGCCCAACATGGATTTACGAGATGATTCTTAGTCCCTAAATTCTAAAGTGCACAAGATGCTTAACTAGGCAAAGATATTAAAAACCAAGTAAGAGATAGGCCGGGGATTTAGCTCAGTGGCATAAGTGCCTGCC
The DNA here is from genome assembly GCA_004365215.1 of Cuniculus paca. Lineage (NCBI taxonomy): Eukaryota > Metazoa > Chordata > Mammalia > Rodentia > Cuniculidae > Cuniculus > Cuniculus paca. The sequence continues at coordinate 9,818 of RJWT010009074.1, forward strand.
AGGCAAGCGTGAGGTCATGAGTTTGATACTTGGTACCACTAAATAAATACCAAGTAAGAATTTGAAGGCAGCTGATCCTAGACCCTCAAATATCGCGCTAATATCTTCACCCTGATCTTCACATAAAAGCATCACTAAAATAAGCTGGGTGTCCACTTGAGAACGCCTCTTCTTGGACTCCTCATGATGGCTTAATCGGATCGTGTCCCAATCATCTCCGAGGAATCCCTCAAACCAGCTCATTACTCTTCATCTCCCCACATTTTCCTGTCTGGTAATAGGTCATTCTGTCTCCAAGTAGACTGTACCCTTGAACTTAGTCTCCGATTCTGGAGAGACCTCACCGGACGGTCAAAGACGGTCCAGTTGGAGAGTACCACCCGCCCTAGCACTGACCCCTAATCCACACACTGTGCCGGAAGAAGGGAAGGTGGTGGCAGTGCTTCGCCGCGTTCCCGCTAGAGGGCGGTCCAGCCTAACTTGGAGCCGACGCGGCGCAAGAAGGCGCCTGCTGGAATTTCGCCGAGGCCCGCACCCTAACGCCGCGAGGTCCTGCGCTCCGCGAGTACGCAGAGAGGCCGAACTCCAATCCTATCATTTCCAGGGACTGTTGAGGCCAGTCTCAAGAATAGGCCAGTCCTCGAGTGAGCCACAGTTTCGCCGGGTCCCATGATCACTATCCTCTACCCACACGTGGGCGCAGCACGGAGTCCTAGTGGGAGGACAGCTCTTCCACCGCAGGACAAATGGGAAAGCTGAGGCCACCCCGGGAAAGCGATGGGTCCCGCGTCACGCACCAGTGAGCTAAACCTCATCGGATGTCAGGGGATCCTGGACTGAATCTCAGCTGGCGTCCATCTACCGCCCAGCCCGTCCACACAGAACCAACGCAGAGCGTGGATGGGACGCCCAAGTCACCCACTCTGAGGCGCTCGAGGGGCGGTGCTGCAAGGGGCGGTGTCGCGGCAGACATGCCCCACCCCCATTGGCTGCGGCGCAGGGGGCGGGGCACGGCTGCCAGATGTTGGGGAGGCAGCGGCTGGAGCTGCTGGGAGTCTGGCGGAGAGAAGGGCGCCGGGCGGGCCAGACAGGCCGTATTTGCGCCGCTCCTCTGGGTAGAGGAGGCGCTGGCAGGCCCGGCGGGCGCTCCGGCACCGACATGCACAGCGCACGGCTGGACGGCTTCCTGAGCCAGCTCCGCCGGGAAATGGTGAGGCGTGGGAGTGGGTGTGGCACCGAGGACGCCTGTGGGGTGCCCGGTGCCTCCCAATCTGGGTGCCCACCCGAGTCGGGAGGGGGCGGGGCGGCCAGATGGCCCGAGGTTTTAGACGGCTGAGAGTTGCTCTGGGCATCAAGTAACAGCCGCCCAGCTGGCCGTGCTGCTGGTCCGTGCGGGAGGAGGGTAGTTGAAGGTGACTTCTTTTGGGCCGATGAGGGTGTGCCAAGGGCTTAAAGAGGCTTGGCGCTGCTGTGGACCCCCTACCTCACCCTGCCTCCTTCCCTTACCCCTCACCTAGAAGCAGTCTCTGTCTCTCCCTCTCTGAAAGACACTTTGGGCTTTGGGAATCTGCATCCCCCAAGAGGCACAGGACGCCCCTCCCCAAACCCGGGCAGGACTTATTTCCCAGTGCAGGCCCTGCTGGCGGGCGCCGACTTGCCCGGCTCTGCGTGCTGCAGCCTGCTGCACTGCCAGGTCTGCTCCACTGCCAGGGCCCCCATCCCTGCCCTGTGCTCACTTTCCACCCCGCTGCCAAGGTCAGCAGTCCTTTCAAGTCCTCTGGACCCTCCGTTCTCAGAGCTGACCTGGCCGGGCACACAGGCGTGACAAGCGATACCCCTCCGACTTCTCCTCTCTCTTCCCCTTCAGTTGTGTAACCGCAACACAGGCTCATCCCCATTGCCTGGCCCCCTGAAGCCACCCCCTAAAACTGACCCAGGTATGCAGCCCAGCCACCAACTTGGGGCCTCAGATTTCCTGGAAGAAGACTCTGTTTGCTGTGCGGAGGAAGAGGAGGAGGAAACCTTGGTGAAAGAAGACAGGGGTGCTGCCTTGGGGGGTCACAGGGAGCACAGTCTAGACTGGGACTCAGGCTTTTCGGAGGTGTCAGGCAGCACATGGCAAGAAGAAGAGCTGCCTGTACTCCAGCGCCCAGCACGCCAGGGACGGCCCCATCAGAGTCAGCGGCTCTCCGTCAGCGGCCTTCCACTGTCCAGCATGGCACCTGTGAGCAGCGCCCCCTCTGCACACCGCCCACGGCCCAAGTCCACCCCAGATGCCTGCCTGGAGCATTGGCAGGGACTGGAAACAGAGGACTGGACGGCAGCCCTGCTGAACAGGGGTCGCAGTCGCCAGCCTCTGGTGCTGGGGGATAACTGCTTTGCTGACTTAGTTCACAACTGGATGGAGCTGCCTGAGGCAGCAAGCGAGGGGGGCGATGGAGGTGCACCCCGTGCTCGGCCCCGCCCCCCCCAGTTCTTGCTTGGTCTCTCTGAGCAGCTGCGGCGCCAGCTGGCCAGGGCTCGGCGAGCAGCTATGGCAGGAAAACGGCTCTCGTGCCCACCTCGACCCGATTCTGAACTGCCTGCAGACGTCTCACGATTCGCAGCCCTCATGAACTGCCGCAGCCGCCAGCCCATCATTTGCAATGATGTCAGCTACCTCTGACCCTGCCCTCCAGCCTGGGACAATAAAAGCCTTTTTCTACACTGTTGGTTCCATACCCCTGAGGCTCCAGGAGGCAGCTCCAGCCCTCCAAGGCACAGTCCAGGCAGGCAAATGGGAAGTCTTTTCTTTCCCTTTGAGGGTCTGTCTTGCCCATGTCACACCCATGTGTTCCAGTGCCCCATGTCCTGTCGTCCATATTCTCCACTCATGGCTTCCTTCAATAAGTTTTATTGAGTGCCCGCTGTGGCCTCAGGATTCAGGGCTCTGCCTAGGGCTGCAGGAAGCTGAGTGCAGCTCATAGTGCAGAGGTGGGAAGGCCGTGTTGTCCTCCTCGCCCTCACAGCTCAGCTCCAGCACCAGCACCCGCTGCCGTTCAGGATTAGGCACCCAGCCTGTCATCTGCTGAACCAGTTCTGTCACCCTGGTATGACATGAACTGAGGTGAACAGAGGAAAACGGACCGCCTGGCATGAACTTGGGGGTGCTAGTGAGCCCTCTGGAGCTCAAATCAGGAGCAGGAGTAGCTCAAGACAGGAAACATCTGAAACTATTTTAGGAGCAGCTGGCGGGCAGGCAGGAGGCAGGAAGTTGTGGGTCCCCTGGGAGTGGGCCATGAAAGGGGGCTGGGCAGGGTGTGGGGAGCCAGTGGGGGAGGCCCAGCAGGCAGCCCCTAAAGCAGCCCCTCCTCAGGCCTTCAGCCCTGCCCCACCCCCGGCCCATTTGCTAGCTCCATTTGGTCACAGAATGCTTCAGGAAGGTGTAAGGGGCCCAGAGTGGGGTCAGAAAGCAGAAAGGCTGTGTGTCCCCCATCTTCAACCTCCAGAGGCAGGCAGGGCCTGGCCATAGCCAGGTGCAGGCTCACCTGAGGGGCAGGTACTGGGCCTGACTTTCAGGAAACTCTTGGGCTGAATAGAGCAGGGCACGATCACACAGCAGCATCCTCACCTTCAGCCCATGATGTTCCTGGAAAGACACAGGTCAGATGCCTGCTGGGCCAGGCCGGGCAGAGCTGGGGCAGAGTGGGGAAAGGGCACACCTGGAGATGGTCCAGCAGTGACTCCAGTGTCCTCTCAGGCTGCCCAGCAGGAACCTTCAGGCGGTCCCAACGGGTCCACTTCAGGTGATGGAACTGGGGGTGGCAGTGGGGAGGAGTGAGAGACTGCTCATCCAAGTTACAACCCCTGTCCCAGTTCCTAGCAGCCTTTCTTAGGGGAGGAGCTGGACTACAGGCAGGAAGCAGAGCCAAGGAGTGGGGGGTGAAAGGTGGAATCTGGGCCCAGGCTGGGGCCAGCACAGGAAATGGGGCTATGGGGCCCGCACAGGGAAACAGATGATCCATCACGAAGGCCAGTTGCTGGGGGTGGGGGTGGGGGGTGGTGCTTCCTGAGGAAGCAAGAGCCAGGCTGCTGTAGACTCTGATAAAGCTCTGTGTTTCTCAAATGCAAGGCTGAGGGTTGGGGACACATCTTCTCTGCCCATCCTTATGAGGCCTTTGACTACTCCTGTATACATTGGGGCCGAGCACATCGTGACCACCAGGGCCCTTCTGGCCCAGTGATCCTAGTAGGGACACATGCTGTCCACAGAGGCCTCCTCTTTCTGTCATCTTTGTTTCTCTTTTTTAAGGGTCACAAGGTTCTGGTGTCCAGAGTTGAGGACAGAAGGGTGACCAGCAGCCAGAGTTCAGGACAGGGAGGCCTTGCCAGGCCCCTAGACAACGCACTGGGGCTGAACTGAGACTAAGCTAGATGCAAGATGAGGGCCCCTCTGCCTCTGCTCTGTGGACAAAGGCAGCCTCTGTGCTGCTTGGAGGTGGGACGCTTTACAAAGGGGCTCTGTGTCCTATGTCCAGAAGGACCCTAGGGCTACCCAGCAAAGCCCAGTGCTGACCAGTGACCTCTGCTCTCTCCCCTGGGCATTCCCTCTGCCCCTTCTCCCTGGAGGAAATGGCAACTACTGCAGAGCCTATACACACAATCAGAGGTGTTCCCAACCCTGTACTCATGGGAGTGCACATGCATACAAGCCCAGGGACACCCCCACGTGAACCCACATGCACAGCCATGCATGTCCACACTGAGGAAGAGCCCTGCACTCCCGTCTGGCACACAAATATGCAAGCTTGTTACCGCCAAGCCCATGCACCCAGAGATGCCCAGACTCTGGCAAACTGATGTCTGTGACCCAAGCACACATTTCTGTGGGACTGCAGACCCACACGCCTGGTGGCCAGCCTGGTGCTTTTTAACTCAACCTCGAGAGGACAGGCCAGGGCCCTGCAGGGAGAACCTGGACTCCTTCCAGAGCTTTGGCCCGGGTTCCCCTTTCCTGCCTCCTCTCCTTGCTAACAGCTCCCCCCTCAGATGCTCCTGGGAAGGAAGGGGCTATAGGGATGTCTGGCTCCACTAATGAGTTAAAGCTGCAGCTCCCCCAGACCCTGGACTCTTTGTTTCTGGTGGGGGTGGGGGTGGCAGTATGTGTGTGAGTGGGGGAGTGGCTGATGGCTGCTTCCTGTGTCTGACAGGTCCCAGCCTGGCTTCCTAGCAGGAAGGGGGCCAGAGGGAGTCTTGAGGACTCCCCCACTGTGTGGGTTCTAGAGAGTGCCAAAAAGCTAGAGTGGGCCTGAGCTTGTTTTTGTGTTTTTGTTTTTGTTTTTGTTTTTGTACTGGAAATTGAAGCCGGAGCTTCTGCCAGCCCTTTTTATTTTATTTTGAGACAGGATCTCACTAAGCTGCTAAGGTTAGCCTCGAACCTGGGATCCTCTTGCCTCAACCTCCTTAGTAGTTGAGATGACAGGCGTGTGCCACAACAGGCTTACAGTGGGGCCTGTTTGGGTGGGTTCAGGGAAAATCCAAGACTAGGGATAGTAGGGGTAAGGTGTCAAGGACTTACTTTCTGGATGGCTGGGGCAGAAGGTACTGAGCGTTCAAGGCGGTTTTCAGCAAGGTCCAGGTAGGTATGACGAAAGGCACCAACGGGTCGTGGCCTGCCCACCACTTTATACAGCTCTAGGCCAAGCAGGCCTGCCACTGCCGCTGTAGTGGTGGCAATGGCTGGGATGATCTGGCTCAGGATTCTCTTGCTCTGACAAGGACAGGAGATCTGGTCTGGCCTACAGTATAGCACTAGAGTTTGACTCCCATTTCCAGGCCTAAGCCCCAAGGGTTGGGTTTACCTGAGCATAGTCTACTGGTTCTGAGATCCCATAGTTCTGAGATCGTAGGCTTGCTGCTGCTCTCACAAAGTCCATGTGGAAGTTGCTGTCTTCATTCTTTAAGGCCCAAATGACAGTAGAGTGAACACTGCAGCAGCACCCCTCACCGTGGTCACTGGGTGCCACCACTAGGTCTCCTCACAGTTCTGTAGGTGGGTGATCACCATTTCCTCTTCACCACACAATGAGGCTGAGGCTCAAGGAGAACGAGCTGCTTATAGGTCCCACTGGGAGGAGAACTGCATCTACCCCTCTGCTCCTCACCTTCCCCCACGATCTCCCCAGCCCAACTCCTCACCACCCTCACTTAGAATCCTACCTTGTCAAACACCAGGGGCTTCAGGGCAGGGCCCTGGCTCCAGACTTCCAGGGATTCCTGTAGTTCTTTCAGCTGTTCAGGGTCTGTCAGGGAAGTAGATGCTGGGTGTCCTTTGTCTGTCTCCTGTGTTCTTCCTGGAACTTGGTACCTATTTTTGGTGTCTACTAAGACTGTCACCACTTCTTGATCAAACCCAAGGAGCCCACCAATTAACGCTAGTCGCCTCTCCAGCCTTCCCCAGTCTGTGTGTGTGCTCATATCCATGTGGCTGTCTACAGCTAAACATCCCCCAGGACTTTTTTTAATCTAATATTTTCCCAAGAGAACTGGAATACGCAGTAGGCAGCAGGGAGAGGAGCTCCTGGTGGCGCCGGATGGGGCTAGAGAGAAGTGAGGCAACACGGCCTGAGAGGTAGCAAGTTGGTTGTAGGGGCCCAGGACCCTGTCTTCTTTCTGCAGCACAGGTTGAAGACAGGATCAGGCCTTTGAATGCCAAGATGGGTGAAGGGCCAGGAGTCTCACCAGATTCAGCTATTTCCCTAGCGAAGTTGGGGGCCACATGCTGGGGGTCAGTCTGTAGCAGCAACTTCAGCAGTGCCCTGAGCGCAGTCCGATCTGATGAGTCAGGTAATCCATGCATCTGGGCATACAGGTTGGCAGCTGTCAGTATGTAGAGGAAGTGCATGTCCTGCAGCCAGACCAGAGCAGAAGCAGATGCATGGGTACAAAGGAGCATGAATGAGCGGATGGAGTGGGGCCCACTGCCCATCTGTGGGTCTGTTGAGTGCTTGCTTCACATATGGACACCCATATGTAAATGAACATGGCTCTCTCTCACCATCTGTACTTCTCCATCTCAAGGCTCCCCAGGGAACCCCCACTCACTTGGCTGATGTCAAATTCCAGGGGCTGGGGACACTGTTTGGGAGTTCCATCCTCAAGCACCTAGGGACACACAGGCTGCTAAGTTCAGTCCAGTCCCTCCAAGTCCTCAGCCACTCAACCCCTAACCACCCACTTTATCAGGTGGGAAGAGCCTCAGCAGCCGTATGATGTCATCATGGAAGCGTAGTTGCCAGTGGCCAAGGGCCCACTTAACACAGTCTTGCCAGGTCTGTGGGCGCACTCGCAGGACACCCAGCACTGGCAGCAGTGAGGTCAGCATCTGTGGCCCATTCACATCTGCCAAGGAAGTGGATGCCCTGCTGAAAGAGGAGAGAGCTGGAGGCTGAGCCCTGGGCTCAGAGCCCTGGACTTCCCTCCACCTCTGTTGGGGCCCTTACTGTTGGTAGCAGTTAATGATCTCTGCGGGTAATCGAAAGAGTCCCTCAAATTCATTCTGAGCCCACTGTGGGGGAAGAAGGACCATGAGCTATCAGAGGAGGAGTGGGTCTGAAGCTGAGTGCTGAGCTGGGTGGGGTGGCATGCACTTACCTGCAGGGTGTGCTCGTATGTGCTAGGGAAGTACTGCAAGGTGCAGACGGGGACAGGGGCATCCTCAGAAGCTTCGGCTGAGGCAGGGCCTTTGTAAACCTCAGTCACATGTGGCACGAACACTGCAGCACTGCCCTTGGTGCCCTGTGTGCCCGCCTCTAGCAGTGGCTTCAGGTAGTGGATGCAGCGAGCAGCCAGGTAGTACCCTGGCAAGAGGGCAGAGAGTCAGAGTGGGACTGGCACAGACTTGGGCAAGGTGCTGAGCTCTGAGTTAAATACTCACGGGCCTTGAAACTGTCCACGGCGGCAACCACACCATCTACATGGGAAAAGAAGTCGTCGTCATAGATGTCCTCTGTGGTGTGATCCAGGACTTGGGTGTGTGCAGTCACCTCTAAGTCTGGGTTCAGATCTTGGGCAGCTGCTACAGCCACCTCTGCCTTGGGCTTCTGGAAAGAAGGAAGAAAGACGTCGGGTACAGGGGCATTATGGGAGGGCAATCTAGGACACAAGTGTAAGAGGGGCTGGCACTTACACCAATGTCCCAGGGCCTGAAGAGGAACTGACGGCTGAGGTTGGAGCGCTCTATGTGGTCCTTGTCTACTACAGTCACGCCTCCACTAGCTCCAGCTCCCAGGCCCACTAGGGCAAAGCCTTTGAGCAGCTCACAGCCAATGGCACCAGCACCCACCTATTGTGAGGAGCAGCCTGAAGCAGGGGCCTGAATTGGCCCTCCCAAATATATGCCCACCCTCACCCCACAGTTCACCAGGAGGTAGCGCTGGCGACTCAGTGTCTCCTGAAAACCAGCTCCAAACACTGCAGTTTGTCCGTCATAGCGCCAGTCTTTCTAAAGGACAGAGAGGTCTGTGATAATTGACAGCTTTTGCTACGTCTACTTGTTTCACTGAGATGTCAACCCAGGAACTCAGGATCATTCCTCATGCTTCTCCTCCCACCCTGATTTTGGACAAGGTTTGCACCCCCAAGTCTCACCAAGGCACAGTCCTCAGGATTGGGAAGGAGTTTCTCATCTTCTGGAAGACAGTCAAGAGCATCAAAGTACAGCCACTGGTCCAGGGGCATAAACTTTTTGGAGATTGCCTAGGGGCCAACACTTCAGCCTAAGGGCATTTGTCAACTCCTAAGCCCCTCAGATCTAGCTGAAGCCTGCACCTAGGTTGGTGAACCCTCTAGGGCTGTCACTGACCCATGAGCCGCCCCACTCCATGCCCTTCCCCTGTCTGTGCCCACCTTCAGGACTTCCTGGGCAGCCACTGCTCCCAGAATGGCTGCCATGGGGCTCAGGACACCAGCACTACTCAGGGCCACTGTCCGCAGTAAGGCCTCATCCAGTGGCTCTTCTTCTGCCCCCTTCAGTGGTCCCAGGTCCCGGGCAAGGGTTACCATAATCTCTGCATCAACCTGTGGGATGGGTCTCTGTGGGCACAGCATCCCCAGCCTAAGTTCCACCCTCCACACAAAGCCTTCAGGCAGCCAGCCATTCTGTTCCGCAGAAGAGGAAGCAGAAGCCTATGTGCGAAGGCCTGACACAGTTACCAGCCTGGGTAGCACCACCCGAGGATGCCCAGCACAAGACAGAGGCCTGGAAGACTATCAGTCTGAATGCAGCTTCCGGCTTGGTTAGGACAGAACTGAGATCACAAAGCTGTGTGCCTGGCACTTTCATAGCCCCATTGTCTAGTCTAAAGATAGTGGTTTTCAGCTAGGTATAGTGGCATAGACCTGTAATCTCAATTCCTTGGGAGGCTGAGGCAGGGGGATTGCAAGTTTGAGGCCAACCTGGGCAATTTACTGATACCCTGTCTCAAAACAAAAACAAAGACAAAGAGAGCTACGCATGATGGTGTATACCTGTAATCCCAGCACTCAGAAGGCTGAGGCAAGAGGATCACTGAGAGTTTGAGGCCAGCCTGGGCTAAGCAGTGAGAGCTTGTCTAGAAAGAAAGAAAGAAAGAAAGAAAGAAAGAAAGAAAGAAAGAAAGAAAGAAAGAAAGAAAGAGAAGGAAGGAAGGAAGGAAGGAAGAAAGAAAGAAAGAAAGAAAGAAAGAAAGAAAGAAAGCAAGCAAGCTTGCCTAGCATGTGGTACAATACCCTAAATACCCTGGATTCATTCCCCACTACAGCACCCCCTAAAAGATAATGGTTTTCGTGTCCTTTTATTTTTTGAGTGGATGCACTGCCTCTGGGGTAAAAGTGTGGACCCATGAATGGTCATGAATGGTCTAGCATTCCAGATAGTAAGACGGGAGGTGGTGGGATGGTTACTCACAGGATCCCAGGGCTTTGGAGGCCGACCGTAGAGGTGCTGAAACTTGTGCAGCGCACGGAAGGCTTGATGTAGGCAGTGAGCACGATGGACTTCCCAGGCACTTGGTGCCACAACACAGGGCTGGAGCAAGGCTCTGTCCAGGGGCTTCTGCAAAGGGCAGCTCAGCATCAGGTCCAGACATTGCCTGCCTCCCCCCACTCCCACCCCCCTCCTCACCCCACTGCTGCTCAAGTGCTCTGCCTTGAGATTCACATCACTCACATGTCTCACAGTCTCGGGTCTCTTGACTTCGATGACAGTCCCACCATGTAAGTAAGGGGAAAAAGTTGATGTGTCCCCGATTTCCAAGGACCGGTCCTCTGGGAGAGATCCAGTCTATAGTTAGGACCCCTGAACTTGAGTGGTTCTCAATGCCATCCTGCCTTGCATAGTATGTGTCCTATGCCTTGCTACACCCTGGCGAAGATGAAGGGGAACCTAGCTCCATGGACTGGGTACATGCACCCCCACAGGGATGGAGGGGGTCAACTTACTCCGCACGCGGATGGGTTGGGGAGAACAGCCATTGAGCTCAACCATGCCCTCGATGCCTGCGAAAGTCACCAAGTCGCCATCACAGAAAGAGTGCTCCTTGCCTTCTCCTCTCAGAGTGAGGATGCCAGGGGAGCCCTGGGTGAGAGGTGGCTTGGCTCAGAGGTGCCCGTACCTGCCTTTCATAGGCCCTGGCAACCCTTCTCTGGCCAGCAGGTAAATTCCCATATCCTTGCACCTACCTGGGTGATGTGCTGGATGCCAGCTGTCAGGGGTTGCACGTCTGTAGGGTCATGCACTATAAACTCCTCACCAAAGTCACAGAACAACTGCCTAGCATGAAGTGGCAGAGGTCACTGAGGTGGCTCATATATAGGCCCAGAGGGCTCAGATTGAAAGAGAAAGCAGAGAGAGAGACCTGTAAACTACAGTTTGGGGGTGGGGGTTAGCATAGCAAATCTGCAGGCTAGGGTGGAAGAACTGGAGAGGTGGAACTGGGGACCAGAATCGGAAGGGATGTGGGACAGGCCTAAGGCTGGGTAGGGGGCACTGGAGCAAACTCACAGCTGTGGAGAGCAACAAATGCTGGTTAAGATGTGCTAGGCTGGGCAGCTGGTCTTACCCCACGAGGCCCCGGGTGTCAGCCACTAGAAAGTATACTCCATGTTTGTGGCACAAGGCACCCGTCGTCAGCTGATCCTCCAGCTTTGAGGCAGTCAGCACTACCACCTAGGTAAACGTCATGATCAGCAGGGCCAGAGCCACTGCCCAGCTGTCCCTGCTGTGGACTGGGGGATCGGGGAAGCTGGCCTGGCACGGGGACCAGGGAAAGCACCTGGAACTTCAGCAGTAGGTCCTCGGTGATGTCACCGGTGTGGACGAAGACCTGGACAGCTTCATTGAGTTGAGCCAAGTGTTTTTGAGAGGCCTCAGCCCTGCTCTTCCCCAAGTCCTTCTCTGAGAGCAAAAACTAGGGAGAGACCCAGTACAGCGTGAGCAGACTCCCCTGGTCCTGACCCCACTTTGATCTGAGAACTGAAAGCCACCCAGGACCCTTACCTGAGCAGCCAGGTCAGACCAGCAGGTGGGATGGGGATCGTGCAAGGTGAGGCTGCCTACACCCATCAGGACCAGGTTCTTGGCCACCTCAGCCCCCAGGCCCTGCAGACCTGACAGCAAGACCTTGGCTTCTCGAATTCTCTGCATAGCAGGCAGGCCCAGCACAGGCCTGTAAATAGGCAGCAGAAGGGCAAGCAGTTGAGACCAGAAATCTGAAGACCACCTGCTCCCTCCCCTGCCACAAGGCTCACAGCTGCCTGGAGTACAGCTCCCTGTCCAGCCACTTAGAAGGCTCCGGGACAGCCATCCTCAGGCTGGGGGCTCGACAGCAGCTGCAGTGCTCACAGCTCTGGCTCTTTGGAGGAAGAGGCACCAGCAGAGGCTGCAGCTGGTACAGACAGGCACCCAAACCAGGGAGAGAAGAACACTGCTGGCCTCTTCCTGGTTCCTCTGTCATTTCAAGGAGAAACAAAAGTGAAAGCAAAACTAGACTGTGAAACTAGCCAGTTCTGTCTTGGCTCCCCATCTGCACAAAGGTCAGCCCTCAGCCAACCAAATGGGGTCTCTTCCAGGGATGAGTCCCAGCACTGCAAAGGGGTGGTCGTTCTCTGAGTCACCACTGAGCGGGGAGCAGCTAAAATCACACGTGTCCTGATTTTTTTCTTTAAACTTTTGTTTTGAAATAATTGTAGACTCACAAGAAGCTGCAAAAATAGTAGAGAGAGCTCCCAATCACCCTTCCCAGGCTTGTCCTTTTGCCTTCTTAGGTACTTGCGGCCAGCTCTCTGGGGACTAGACCACAGCTCCCCACAAAACTCCATGAGAGCTAATCCGAAGAGCTGTCATGGGAGTTGTTATTTGTTTTTGCAGCAGGGGAATAGAACCGAGGACCCTTGCACTGAGCTACATCCCCAGCCCTTCCATTTTTTTAAAAAAAAAATTTATTTTGGAACAGAATCTCACTAAGTTACTAAGTTACCGAAGTTGTGATCCTCCTGCCTCAGACTTGTAGAGTGCTGGGATTACAGGCGTGAGCCACCATGTCCAAACATAATTTGTTTTTAACTCAAGTGAAATTCATATAATAAAATAAATCATTTTTAGGGGTTGGGGATATAACTCAATGGTACAGCCAGAATGTATGAGGCCCTGGGTTCAATCTCTGGCATCATTATAAAAAAAATAAAAGTGTATAGTTTAGTGGCATTGGCTAGGCATGATGATGCATATATCTGTAATCCTAGCACTCTACAAGGCTGAGGCAGGAGGACTGCTGCAAGTTCAAGGTCAGCCCAAAGGCTACAAAGCGAGTTCAAAGCAGCTTGAACTGCATAGTGAAAGCCTGTCTCAAAAAGACCAACAAAACAAAACAAAACAGTTTAGTGTCATTTAGCACATCCACAATGTCAAGCAACCATCACTTCTCTCCGGTTTTAAGAGTTTTCATCAGGTCAGGTGTGGTGTCATACACCTGTAATCCCAGTACTCAGGAGGCTGAGGCAAGAGGAGCATTGTAAATTCACAATCAACCTGGGCTTCATAGTAAGCTTTTAAGGCCAGCCTCGACTACAGGTGAGACCCTGTCTCAAACAAAACAAAACAAAACAAAACAGAAGTTTTCATCTCCCCAAAAGAACATGTCAAACATGTGTTAAGAAATTACTACTCATTCCCCAACCCCAAGGTGATACTTTAACAAATACTACCATCGTTTCTGCCTCTAGAGATCTATTGGGGATATTTCATACAAAAGAACGCAATGGCAAGCAGAAACGCCAAAACAACACCCAGGATTTGGAGGCAGATTTATTTTACGTCAATGGGCACTGATTGGGATCATTCCCAGAATATCAGGCCCCGATCTCTGGTGGTCTAGGGCTATATGGAATAAGTAAGCAGGAAGTACAGAGGCAGAACGGCTTGTCAACTGGGGATCAGTTCTTACAATATGCATCACAGTGACCTGCTGTCTCCAGGAGACAGTAGTAACAGGAACTGTAACAGAAACTATTACCTGGGCAACTAACAGATTGGCTGGGGGGCATTTTCTACTACAAGAAGTCACGCAAAATGTGAATTTTTATGTCTACTTTTTTCATTTAACATAAGGCTTTTTTTTTTCTTTCTTTTGAGGCAGAGTCTTGCTGTATAGTTCAGGTTGGCCTTGAATTCAAGGTGATCTTCCTGGATCAGCCTCCAGAGTGCTGGGATTACAGGTGTGTGCTACCACACCTGGCAACATAATGCTTTTTTTTTTTTTCTGTGGCACTGAGGATTGAACTCACAACCTCGCACTTGGCAGGTAGGCGCTTAGGCCACTGAGCTAAATCCCCGGCCCTTGTCTTTTTGAGACAGGGTCTCACTATGCTGTTCAGGCTGGCCTTGAGCTCACTTTGTAGCCCAGGCTGGTCTCAGACTCACAATGATCCTCCTGTCTCAGCCTCCCGAGTGCTGGGATTACAGGCATGAGCCACCACGCTTGGTTTAACATAATGCTTTTGAGGGCCACCCAAGTTGTACCCTGTATCAGTCCTTCATTCCTTCTTATATATGAACAATATTCCATTGTCTCTGTGTGCTACCATTTGCCTATTCACTGTGGGTAGACATCTAAGTGGTTTCTACCTTTTGGCTATTGTGAATACTATTGCTGTGATCATTCTGTTTGTTTGTTTGTTTGTTTGTTTGTTTTCTAAGGCAGAGGGTCTCAACATGTAATTCAGGCTAGCCTTGAACTCCCTATGTAGCCCAGGCTGGCCCCAAGTTTGCAGCAATACTCCTGTGTCAGCCTCCTGAGTGCTGGGATTACACATATGTGCTACCACAACTGGCTTGCTGTGATCATTCTTAAATAAATTCTTGTTTGAGTAATTATTTTCAGTTATTTTAGGTACATACCTGAGAGCAATATTTACTAGGTATCTTAGTTACTTTTCTCCTTGCTGGGACAAAATATCCAACACCCAAAGTTAAAGGAGGAAAGGTTTATTAGCTCACAGTTTGTAGAGGTTTCAGCCTGTAATTAGCAGATAGCTTCATGGCACTCACAAAGCAGCAAAAACAACTAGGCAGAGACAAGACTTTTTCTGTCCCTCATACTGTATTCAGGCTACCACCCTAGGGTGGGTGTAGCACTTGCACCCTTAATCCTAGCTAGGACTATGCCAAACCAATCGGCAGACTGAATTTACTAAGCACACACCATTAATCCCAGCATCACACACTCTAGATTCAGCCACTTCTAAAAAACTCCTATGACTTCATGAGGCTTGGGGAGGACACCTAGACACAAACCATAATACTGGGTCATATGGTGATTCTGTATTTAACTTCTTGAGAAACAAGCAAATTTTTCATAGCAGCTGCACCATTTTATATTCCCACTAACAATCACAGAAGTTTTTATTTCTCTATATCATGACCAATACTAGTTATTGTTTTCCTTTTTCTAATTCTCCTCATCTAGCAAGTGTGAAGAGGTAGGCCACTGGGGTCTTAGCTGTCAATCAATAAACATTATTGGGTGTGTCAGATGTACCAGGTATAGAAGCTTTTTTTTTTTTCAAATTCAATTTATTCAAAGATAACAAGAAAGAAAAAAGAAGGAAAAAAAAACTACAACATTTCAAAGCACGTCAATCAGGGGGCAACAATGGTACATACATTGTGCTTTGTCATCCCCAATCATTTACCCAGAGCACAAGCCATCTGCATTCAGTTGCCTGAATAATACTAGCACAAATCCTTCTCTTCAGTGAACTCAGAGAAATCAGTAGTATAACTATCTTAACTATTTTTATAAACATATACACACACATATACATGGTTTTTCTTTCAGCTTGTCACACTAATGAAAAAATATGTTTACACACATGTGCCTTATTTATTTCACTAATGAGTATGTTCTTAAGATGCACCCATTTACCTATAAAAGTGTCCAGTTTATCCTTATTTATGGCTGAGTAGTACTCCATTGTATAAAAATACCACATCTATTTTATCCATTCCTCAGTTGATGGGCATTTAGGTTGTTTCCAAGATCTGGCGATTATAAACTGTGCTGCTATAAACATGGGTGCACATATATCACTGTGGTATGATGTTTTTAATTCTTTTGGGAAGATACCCATAAGTGGAATAGCTGGGTTGAGTGGGACCTAAAATCCTA
>RJWT010009075.1:0-25496 GCA_004365215.1 Cuniculus paca
CCTTTTAGGTAGCAATTTTTGTAAAAGACTTGCTTTTAATTTATATATAGAATCTCCTGTACTGCCTACATAAAACATGTCATCATTCACAAATGATGATTCTCTAGTTTTGGCCTCTCTAATCCTTTTTTTTGGTTTGGTT
Organism: Cuniculus paca; assembly: GCA_004365215.1. Taxonomy (NCBI): domain Eukaryota; kingdom Metazoa; phylum Chordata; class Mammalia; order Rodentia; family Cuniculidae; genus Cuniculus; species Cuniculus paca. The sequence goes on from RJWT010009075.1 coordinate 143, forward strand.
TGGTTTGGTTTGGTTTGGTTTTTTTTTTTGCAGCACCGGGGATTGAACTCACAACCTAGCACTTGCCAGGCAGGCACTTAGGCCACTGAGCTAGATCCCTCGCCCTAATCCTTATCAGTTGTACAAAAAATTTTGTCATCTGATATCTCCAATACCTGACTAAAGTTTTTGTGATTAAACAAAAAAAAGCCCTAATATTGTTTAACAAATCTGTGTCTTGCTCTAGAACTGTTATGTATGGTAGTTACTGTTCATTATAGGGCTATTTTAATTAAAGTATTGTAATAGTTACATTCCAGTGCTTGCACAGAACAGATGTGAAACATTTCCATCATCCCAGAATTTCTAGAATGAGAACTCCCTGCTCTAGAATAGTGATCTTTGTTTTTATAACTCAAGTAGTTCTCTCACAGGTGTAGAACCTGTACCTATTATGCGTTTTACTCCCATTTTTAGGAGAAATAAGCACACAAAGCCAATAGGCCAATAGGCTTTGTCAGAACTAGCTCCCAATTGCTGCCATAGCCAAGCAGATTACAAATTATCTTCCTAAATTAAGAAATATCTAATTGACATTATAAAAGTTAAGGCAAATAGGAAATAAATAAATTAATATTAAATATTAAATTAATAAATCAGGTCTGTGGAAATATTTTCATAGTGTCTTTTGAACCAGCCACATACACTAGGGGCTGGGGATTTAGCTCAGTGGCCTAAGTGCCTGCCTGGCAAGTGCAAGGTTGCAAGTTCAATCCCTGGTGCCACAAAAAGAAAAAGAAAACCAGCCACATACACTGAGAGATAGCCAGTGTAGATAATTTAACTCTTGTTTAATTGTGAGGAAACTGAAGCTTACAACAAAAAAATGGCAGGTATAGGATGAAAACCCAGCTCTTTCAAGTTCTGCTTTGATTGTTCTCTGCCTTATCCTACTATACTGATGCTTTACTGAGTCATTTACCCATGCACCAGAGGCTCCCGACTCTGTCTTAAGACATTCTAAAATGCCTGCTTTCCTGAAGCAGCTGCATTCCTTCCACGTGACCTTTCTCTGACCCGTCTTCCCCCAGCTTAGACATGAAGCTCCGAGTTCTGAAAAAGGTAGATCGAGTTGGCCCAGATCACTGAACTTGTTGGTGCAGACCTGTCAACAGCGCTTGATTCTCCTGAACCACAGAGCAGAGAGGCCACATAGTATAGTGAAGAACATGTTAGTCTTGGGTGTCAGTCATGTGCAGGCTCAAATCAAGATTCTTCTCCTGTCTTTGTGATTTTGGGCAACTTACTTAATCTCTTTGACCTTCAATTTTCTTATCTCCAGAGTGGTAATAAATGATTCAAAGGATTACTAATGAATATAAAATGGCAAAACCAACATCATGTACCTAGTAGTAGATATTCAGTACATGTTACCAGTTGTTCTTTGTGGGTCCACTACCCTTCTGCTACACACGTGATTACATGGGAGTAGAAAAAGTAAGATCCAAAATTCCTAATCCTAGTTAAAGACACACTCGTTAATATTAGTACATGTGAAATACCCATTCATCTTTGGAAATGCTCTTTCTGATTCAGTACGCTTTAGCCTGGATCCTGAGATCCTGCCTTTCTGAGGAACACCAGGTGTGCTAGCACGGCTCATCTGCAGATCACTTAGGCAGAAGGCTTTGTGCAACACTGACTACTACCACCTCCACTCCATGCTATAGCTGAAGCGCCGGAGAACAACCTGGCAAGTGTGTCTGCTTTAGTTAGCAGCTGGAAACCACCTTCCGTACCCTTCTTCCTGGAAAACTGCTGTTAGTCTCCCTAGCTGGAATTAATTTCTACTGTGAATTACCAGGACAGGTTTTTATTACCTTTATCACAGCCTTTGGAACATTCTACCTTCTACTATGCATTTTTATATTAATATGTTACCACTCTAAAGAGAAGACTGAGGATACATTAGGTGCATAAAAATCATGAATAAATCTGTGTTAGAGATAATGTAATGGAGAAAGTAGAACACACAGATAATTGAAGAGGCAGCCACATTGTGGATGTTTGTCCAGTTTGTGCTTTTCTGCATCTTTATTTACACTTACATGCATGAGGGAGCAAGAGGGTAATGATCAGTGTCTAGTGAAGATTTTTAGAGAAAATAAGTTCAATATTGTTTGTAGAATTCTAAGGGAAGGAAAATGGGAAAAAAGCTTTCTTAAGTCCAGAAAGACCACATAGTTTCTGAGAATGGTAGTATTAGTAGTAGAGTAGCTTGCATCAGTACTAAACCCACTGTGATAATGAGAAACTGTATAAAAATTTTTTTTAAAAAACTGAAAGTACTTCAATTCCCAGTACCAAAAAAAAAAAGAAAGAAAAACTGAAAGTACTTATTATGGTTTATACCTAGATGTCCCATAAGAGCTTCATGCACTCAGAGGTGGAGTCTTTTAGAAGAGGAATGGACCAAGGCGGGTATTGTAGAAGACTTGCTGTTAGGAGTAGGGCCTGGTCAAGGGAGACAGGCCACTGGGGAAAAGGTCTCCAAGTTAACCATAGTTGAAAGAATTCTATACATAGAAACAGACCAAAATAAACCTAGATCTTGGAGCTAGTCTACAAAGATGTTTTAAATATATTAATTTTTTTAATCTATGGGTAAATACATGGTGAACTTTAGGGGAGATACAGAAACTTTGAAAAGCAGTTTATAAATTCCAAGTCCACTGTGGTGGCAGAAGCCACTTTAGACTGTACCTCCCGCTGGTTACAACTACACCAACTGAGCAAAACCCAAAGTATAAAACATAAAACTTCCAAAAAGGAAGGCGATTATAAAGGGGGAAAAAACTTGGAGGTCACAGAGGTCAATTTTCTTTCTCTTGTTCACTTACCTCCACAGTGGGGCCTGTTACAAAGCAGCACAGTGAGGCAAGGGGCCAAAACTCTCAGGGAAATCCCATCTTTCTAGGGGTAGAGGAGACATAAAAGGAGCCCCTTGAGGCTGGAAAGGCATGAATATATCAAAGTAGAGACATCTGAAGAAGGGAATCTCTGAACATTGCATATGAATTTATATAGCTCTTGGGCTCACCTTGAGTTACCCAAACCAGCATAACAAAGACTCTGTGAACTGAAATAAGATTTGAAATATCATACAAGAAAAGATAGAATTTGCATTCTGAAATTATCAACAGAAGACAGATAATCCAGATATTGGAATTATAAACATAGATTTGGTGGGGCAGTACACAATATGTGTGGTTCTAAAGATGAAACTCAGGGCCTATGCACTGAGTTAGATCTCCAGCCTTTTTTTGTTTTTTGAGGCAGGGCCTCGTACTAAGTTGTCCACATACGTCTCAAACTTGCAGTCCTCCTTCCTCAGTCTTTCTCAGTGCTGGGTTTACAGGTGTACGTCAACCACACCCAGCTCAGACATAGACTTTAAAAACCTCTACTGTAACAGTATTCTGTTATAAAGGAAAACATTTGAAATTAGTAGAAAAGGAAAACAAAAACCTGCTGACTCAGAAGTCTATATCCTTCAAAACTATCCTTCAAGATTAAAAAAAAAAGTTAATATATTCTCAGACAACAGAAAAGTAGAATTTCTAGGACAGATCTGCTTTTATATAAATGGTAAGTTCTTCAGGCTGAAGCAAGATGGTACCAGAAAAGAAATTTGGGTTTTTGGGAGTCATGGAAAGCCAAGAGAAACAGTGAATATCTGCATAACTATAGAGGGCTTTTTCCCCCTTGTAAATTCTTAACATGTGTGTAAGTACTGAAAACAAAAATTAAACATTGTCCAATGAAGTTTCCACCTAATTCCTTTGGCTTGAGGTGCTTGCTTTACCATTTCTTGCCATGTGAACCCCTGGTAAAAAAAAAAAATTTCCTATCTTCCATTTATCTGTAAATATTTTGAGTTCACCTTCATTTTTTTGAGAAAGCTTTTTACAGGGTATAAAATTCTGGAGTAAGAGTTCCATTTTCTTTTGCATTTGAAAGATGCCATTCTATAGTTTTCGAATTTTAATTGTTTCTAGGAAAAGATGAGTTATTTTCATTTTTATTCTTCTATGTGTGATGTATTCTTTCCTCTGAATGATTTTTTCCTTTCTTAAAAAAATTGTGATAAAATGTATAATATAAAATTTACCAACTTAACCATTTCTAAGTGTACAGCTTAGTAACTGCATTCATATGTAATACCATCTCCAGAGATCATTTTATTTTGAAACAGTCTTTTTTTTTTTTTTTTTTTTTTTTTGTGGCACCAGGCAGCTGCTCAGGCCACTGAGCTAAATCCCTGGCCCTTGAAACACTCAGTCTTTACCCATTAAACACACCCCTTTTCACCTTCCCTCACCCCTGGGAACTACCATTCTATTTCTGTGTACATAAATTTGACTCCTCTAGATGCCTTATATAGTAGCAATCATACAATGTATGTCTCCCCACTTCTCCCCTCAGTATCGAGGATTGAACCCTGGGCCTTTTTTGCATTGAGGTATATAGCCACAGCCCTTTCTATTTTGAGACAGGGTCTTACTAAGTTACCTAGGCTTTTCTGGAATTGCCATCCTCTTGCCTTGGCCTCTCAGAGTTTTAGGTTTGCAGGGTAGCACTCTCAGATATGCCTAGATGTGATGTTGTTGTATTTACCCTGTTTGGGGGATCATTTACCTTTTTAATTCATAGGTTTCTATTTTTTTTTATCCAGTTCAGCAAAATTACTACCACTTATACCTTTAATTTTTTTCTGCCTCATCCTGTCTCTCTTCTACTTCTGAGACTTGTTACACCATTTGATACTGACCCACCAGTCCATTAACTTTGTTCATTTTTTTCAATCTGTTTTCTTCTCTGTTCTCAATCCTAATGATTGATTTTTTTTTAAACAGTGTCTCCCTATGTAGTTCAGGCTGACCTTAAACTCACTATATAGCCCAGGCTGGCTGCAGACTTGCACCAATTCACCTACCTCAGGCTCTAGAGTGCTTGGATTACTGGTGTGCACCACCACACCCAGCTTGATGATTTTAATTGATGTTTCAGTTCTAGGACTCTTCCTTTCCTCATCTTTTTTTTTTTTAAACAACTTTTTGAGGAGTTAGTGAAAAGTGATAGTGACATATCTATAAAATTTCCTTAGGTGTCTTTGTAATCCATCCTTTCCTTATCTCCTTCCTCAGGAACCAGTAATAACCTTTCTGTCACTCACTACTGAGTAATTTACATTTTTCAGAATTTTACATGTATGGAATCACTACGTACTGTTTTTGCTGACTTTTTCTGTGTATGCCTCTGAGATTTACTTATGTTTCTCATGTTATCACAACTTTATTCCTTTTTATTCCCAGTTGTAATTCGGTGTATATATCTTTATTTCACCACATATTTATCCATTTACATGTTGATGGGCATTTGGATTATTTCCAGTTTTGACTGGAATGAAGACCCATTTCAGGGGGCTTCAAGATGACTGAACAAAAATATCCAGCAGTCATTTCTGTGTCCTTGAGAAGAACCAAAGTAGCAGGTTGCATTATGAGGTGAGTGGCCATAGAAGAAACTGGAAATCCGCAAGAGAGAGACTGGAGCCTTGTAAAATTCAGACTTGGTACACAGAAAATACCCCAACTGTACTACCCTAGCTCCGCAGCTGCCACCATAACTCCATGGCTGGGGGAGGAGAGAGCCTCTTTATAGGGATCAGGGCAAAAGGAAGAGTACTGATGAACTGTCATTCCAAATGCTGGCAGTCCTGGCTGCTGGCACGTTTCTACAAGTTTGCAGCTCAGTTAAGCAGCCTGAAGTGCACACAGTAGCCTTGCTTTGGAAAAGCCTCTGACATCGTCTTCCAGTGAACCCCTAGAGACTTGTTATCTTGAGTCATGAACTATTATATGAATTTGGGCTGTGCTAGGGGTCAGAAACCCCTGCATATTCCCATCTCAGAGTTCCCCATGCATTCCACTGCACTGGCTTGAGTGGGGGAGGGGGTAGCTGCCTTGCAAACCCAGTTTAACATGGAAGAATGACTGACTAAAGCCCACTTGGTGCCCTGCACTGTAGGGTGCAGTGTTGCATATGGAAGTAAGGGAGGGTGCTGCCTTAAAGGGCCAGGAGATCAGGGCACTTGTCCCCTGAGACCGAGCGCATGGCAAGCTGCCTATGGACTTGGGCCAGTGCCAGGACTGAAGGCAGGTGCCTGGTGCTGACTGCTTTGGGAGGGAACACCTTGGTTCCCGCTACTGCCCTTCCCCTATATGAGGGACCTGCCCCTGTGTATACTTCTTCCGTACAGGGGTCAAGAGGTACAGTGCAGTTCCCACTGCCACCACCACTGCCGCCCCCCTACATACTCACATCTAAGCATTTGCATCTGTCAGGGCTGGGTGTCATAGCAGAGATTCTACAGTTCTTGCCACTGCCTCTCCTCATGCAACACTGCACCACTGCCTGGCTAGAAGACAAGTGACTCAGGCCCCCCACCATTGCTGGTGTTGCCAGTGCCAGTGTCCTTGCTAGTATTAGGAATAGCATCAACTGTTCTTGGAAAATCTCATTGCCCAATTGGGATCACCACTCCCGTTGTAGGAGAAGCCACACAGCAAATACCCCACACCCACTGCTCTCTGCACCATACTTGCTCAAACTGTCTTGGTGACCCTACTTTTGTGTGACCACAGAAACAGTGGGTCTCTCTGGCCCCACCACGGTACACACTGTGCCTAGAGTCATTAATTATGGCCAGAGAAGCTATAGGGAGACTATACTAAAATGCCCAGCTGGTGTGAGAGCCAGCCCTACATACTAAGCCAACAGTGTAAGACTCATCTTCAGGGGAAGCCACTTACAGAAGTGATAGAGATAACAATGTGAAAATCTCAGCACAACAGCACAATCTCAGCATAAGAGGACATATGAAAAAACAAGGCAATATGATACTTCCAAAAGAACACAGTTACTCTCTAGCAACAAAGCCCAAAGAAGTCAGTATGGATTAAAATGCCTGATTAAAAGAATGGTTATTTTCAAAAGCTCAGTGAAGTCCGGGGGTAGAATATTAAATTAGTAAGACAAAACATGATATAAATGAGAAATTCTGCAGAAATTAATTTTGAAAACTAAAAAATATTAGAAATGAAAAATTCAATAGGTCAAATCAAAAATAATGGCTGAAAACCTCAACAATAGACTTAAGTAGTAAAAGACCTTAACATGTCTTTTGAAGTATAAAAAATGAAGCAAGTATTCAAGACCTTTGGAATGCCATTAAGCACATAAATACCTATTTTTAGGGTACCCAAAGATAAAGGGAAAAAAGGTAAAGGTCATAGAAAACCTATTCAGTGAAATAATTGCAGAACACTTTCCCTAATCTTGTGATAGATAAGGTAATCCCCATACAAGAGGCTGATGGTGTTCCAAGTAGACCAGGGAAGATCTTTAACGTAGTATATTATATTCAACTGTCATAATTCTAAACTTTACTGAAGAAAAATGCCATGTCATTTTAGGGTATCTCTATTGCACTAACAGATTTCTCATTAGAAATATTGGGCCAGAAGAGAATGCAATGACATAGTCTGAGTCCGAAAAAAAAAAAAAAACTGCCAACTAAGAATACTATACCCAGCAGAGTCGTCTTTCAGAAGTGGAGGAATAAATATCTTTGAGGACAAGCAAAATATAAAGAATTTGTGACCACCAGACCAGCCTTACAGGATAAGTTTAAGGGACTTCTAAATCCTAAGCAAAAGAAAACTAACTACCATGATGAAAATATGTGTCCTACTAGAAGATCAGATACACAGAAGAAAAGTAGAAAAGAATCAAGCTTTATCAATACTCAGGCTAGGGGTGTAACCCGTAGTAGCGTGTATGCCTACCATGCAAAAGGCCCTGAACCACAAAACAAAACCTTACCAATACAGAAAACTATCAAACCACAAAAGAAAAGAGTAAAGAATATTCAAAGTAGTCTTTAAAATTCAACAACGTGAGTCCCAGGGATGTAGCTCAGTGGTTCAGTGCTTGCGTGGCAAGCACAAGACCCTGAGTTTGATTTCTGGTACTGAAAAGAAATCAACAACATGAGTAAGTCATTACCCATCAACAACAACTTTGAGTGTAAGTGGACTGAATTCTCTGATTAAAAATACAGGCAGGCTGAATGGATTAAAACTGAGACCCACAGACCAGGTGTGGTAGCGCACACCTGTAATCCCAGCACTCTGGAGGCTGTCAGGAGGATTGCTGCGAGTTTGAGGCCAGCCTGGGTTACAAAGTGAGTTTAAGACCAGTCTCAACTGCCTGTCTCAGACAAAGAAAGAAAGTGAGACCTAAGAATATCCTATCTTCAAAACTCCACCAGTAAAGACACACATAAACTAAAAATGAAAAGATAGGAAGTGATATTTCAAGTGAATGGAAACCCAGAGTAAGCAAGAATAAATATACTTATATTTAGGAAAATAGACTTTAAGAAGATCACTATTAAGGGCCAGGGATTTGGCTTAGTGGCCTAAGCGCCTGCCTGGCAAGCACTATGTCATGAGTTCAATCCCTGGTGCTGCAAAAAAAAAAAAAAAATGATCTAAGAAGATCACTATTTAATGAGAAAGAGATCAATACAATCTTCAGTGCCTATGCACCTAAGGTTGATGCACCCAATTTTATAAAGCAAACACTATTAGAACTAAATGGAAAGATATGCTCTAATACAATAATATTGGGGGATTTGAATACCCCCACTTTCATCAGTGGACGGGTCACCTAGACAAAAAGTCAACAAATAACCCAATTTTTAATCTCAAATATCTAAGAAAAGCAGAAAAACCAAATGCAAAATTAGTAAAAGAAAAAGGATAAAGATAAAACTTACTCATCTGTAAAAACTTACTTTAAAATAGTACATAGTGAACATAGAAACAAGAACTAAAATAATGATACAAAGCAATGTAAAAGAAATGTGGAAATGCTCAGAAGATAATACTTCTGTGGTTCTTGTATTGCTCTAGAATGGAGATGTCTTTCTTGTGTTAAGTTTAAAACATATGAATGTTAAAATTATGAAAACCTATAGTTTCCAAATCAGTAGAAATTTTAAAAGCCTTAAAATCAAAGAAGAATTAAAGAAGTGTAGAAACATCAGGAAATAGAAAATACAAACAATACAGATTTAGAAATAAATACAAATAAAAGTGTTTCTGCCATAATACATATTTTTTTCTGAAGAAAAAAACACCTGGCAAAGATTAAGAAATAAAAACATTGAGCAAGATTCTTTACAAGTACAGATACCGTTGTTGTTGTCATTGTTGCCTCACTCCCACCCTGCTTTGTAGTTCAGCTGGCCTCCAACTCTCAGCTACCCCCTACCTCAGGACACCCTCCCCTCTCCCAGTGCTGGGATTGCCGATGTGTGCCACTGCACCAGCCTGATGTTCTTTTTATGTTAAAAAGTGTTAGAGTTAGGAGGTGTGGTGGCGCTTGCCAGTGATTCCAGCGCTGGAGGCTGAGGCAGGAGGATCACTGCAAGTTTGAGGCTGACCTAGGCTTCTCACTGAGTTCAAGACCAGCCTGAACATAGTGAAACCCTGTTTCCAAAAAAAAAAAAAGAATTAGCAGTTGAATCAACTAAACATGTATGTATGTATGTGTGTCTATACACACATATTCTGACAGGTTGGCTTTTGTAAATTAATGTCCTAGGTCCATCTATTTTGCTGCAAATTATAGGATTTCACTCTTTATAAAACACTTTCTGCTCTCATAATGGGAAGCTAAAATAAGCTAACATAAATGTAGAATAGTGATTCATGAAGGTTCTGAAGGATGTTGCAGAAGTGGATAAAGGGAGGCTGGATTTGGTCAGTGTATGCTATATGCATGTGTGGAACTATCACACTGAACCTCATTAATATGTACAGTAATAATGTGTTAATAAAAAATAAATTAAAAGATGTGGTTTTCCACATTGTTACTATGCATATTGGTTGTACAAACTAATGGTTTTCATTTTGGCAGATTCATTCATTACATATAATATACTTTAATCATTCCTCCTCATCCCCCTCCTTACTCCACCCTTCCCTACTTTCACATTTGAGAGGGATTTCAGTGTGTATAATGTATTTTGATCATATTCATGCCCCATGTTACACCCTCTCTTCTTCCCTTTCTCTGGTCTAATGACAGGAATAATTTAAAAAGAACATCAGCCCTTCATGCCAGGTGTGGGGGCACATGCCTGTAATCCTAGGACTTGGGAGGCTGAGGCAGGAGGATCACTGAAAGTTCGGGGCCAGCCTGGATGCCATACTGCGTTCAAGACCAGCCTGAACTACACAGGGAAATCCTGTCTCAAAAATAAAAAATCAACTCTTCATATCATACCACTCAAGAATTAAATGTATCAGAGACCTAAATATAAAATCTAATACTATGAAACTCCTCAAAGAAAACATTTTTGCTGGGCATGGTGGTATATCTTGTAATCCCAACATTTGGAGGCTGAGGAAGGGTGATTGCCAGCTCCAGACTAGCCTGAGCTACTTAGTGATACCCTGTCTCAAAAAAAAAAAAAAAAAAAAGAGGAGGGGAAGAGGAAGAAAAAGAGGAGAGAAAGACAAGGGGGAGAGGGGAGGAGGAGAAGAAAGCATTTCTGGCCTTGGGGTAACCAAAATTTTTATATGAGACACAAAAAGCATGAATCATAGAGGAGAAAAATTATAAAGTACTTTTCTTCTTCAAAATACCTCATTAAGAAAACAAAATGGCAAGTCACAGAATGTGAGAAAATATTCAAAACATGTATCTGACAAAGGATTTGTTTCTAGAGTACATAAGTTTTATACCCAGTAAGAAAAGCACCCCACATTTTTAATGGACAAAAGATCTGAACAGATACTTCATTTTTAAAAAGGTATAAGAATGGCCAGTAAGCACATGAACAGATGTTCCGTGTCTGGGAAATGCAAATTAAAATCTCAGATTCTGTTTACCTCCACTGGAATGCCTCCGGTAAAAAGCCTAACACTGTGAACATGAATAGGCTTTAATCTTGCACTGCTACTGACATTTATGTTACACGCTGGGTGTTCCAGAAAAAAAGAATGATGCCTTACAGTTGAAAAGAAACTGTTTCACCACGTTACTTATCTCAAATGATCTCCAAAGTAATTCTGAAGGTTACTTTTGAGTAGTCTACTGAGCACAGCAAATCAGCTCACCTACCTCTGCCCATCATAGACTGGACAGAAATGTATCCGATTGAATTACTATAGTGAAATAGTATTTACCGAGGCTAGTAACACCAACCTTCTATTCCTGTTTTTGTTTAATGGAAGGACCTGATCAAGGCTATAATTGAGTATCTTTGAGATAAAAGTATGAATTACTTATCATTACTTTTGATGTAATAGCCACTGTCCTTCCTAGTAGTAGATACTATATATTCCTGTTAAAATAACTTCAGGTTTCAAACTTTAAACCTTCTACTAAATTAGAGTAAGTGGCTGTTCAGAAAAGTATCTATTGCCAAATGAAGTAGTTTTTGAACTAGATCTTTTAGTTTGTTTGTTTTTTGCCTTTGAAGACAAATTAATTTCATTGAATTAATTTTTGCCCTGCAGCCTTTACGGCCTCATTTCAGATTCTGGTCAGTGTCTGTCATCTTATTTCAAGGAGGCTGTTAAACCTGTTACAGGTGATACATTGAGGTAAATCACATAACTTGAAAACCCGTAATTCTGGTGAAGAGTGAAGAGTAGAAAATTTCAAGTGATGGAATTCCAGTATCATTGACCCTGCAGCAGTATTCTATGCAAAGATGATGAGTAAAAAGTAAAATCAGAAATGTGAGCTGAGAATTTACCCGCGATTAATCTTTCCCAAGGCTTCCCTGATTCATTCACCCACTGGCTTTGATTGACCAAAGACAAAATACATAACTTTTAGTTTCCTTTAGTCACGTAAATGCAGCATTGTCCTGTGATTGGAGAGAAAGTGGATTTAAAATTGACAGCCAGAAGGACTTCAGACACAAAGATTGGCTCATCCTTTTTGCCCCCAGTGCTGGAGTTCAGATGCAGAGCCTCATGCATGTTAATAACTCATTTCTTTTTTTTTTTTTCTTTTCCTTATTTCTTAAAGATTGTGACACAGTTTTCTTTCATCACAGGAAGGGCCCATTTGGGGTGGGTTAAGTGCTGGAGAATGGTCCAAATGACCTCTTAAGATTATCAGACAGCCACAAGACTAAATGTTGGTTCCTCTTCTTCTAAACACATTTATGTTAAGCTTCCCTTATATGGCAAACGTACCCATAAAAATCAAACCGAACCTTCATTATTAAGGTGCTTAATCTGTGGAGTAGAAAACAGGAAAATCATGGTATGGTGTGAAAATGGCCAACCACAGGCCTGTAATCACAACACTCTGGGAAGCTGAGGCAGGAGGGTCACAATTTCAAATCCAGCCTGGATAAGGTGACGTACCAAGACCCTGTCTCAAAAAACTAGGAAACCATTTCTAAAAGCCAAGAGAGTTTGGAGGTTGCTATTCATACCAAAGCATACGCAAGAGCTCCTCACTAACAGCCTCTGAAGTGCTAGGAATGGCAGGAAAGGTGATTTCTCCAAACTTCTTTCTGCCCCTCCACACTGGAATATCTTCCTGCACTGATTTTGACAGTTAATGTTTTCCTCATCTGAAATGTAAGAGTGCTGTTTCTCTCTCAGAATGGTTGGATGATGTAGACAGCTCTCTCCTTAATTCTTGACCAACACTCTAGCATAGTTTGCATAGGGAGCATCCAGAGACTGGAAGACTAGAATGACTTCTTCCATCTAAGCATGTCCTCCTCTGGGCACATTTATTTACCTTGCTGAGCAACTCTTGCCTGACTGCCGAAGTAATGATCAGACCCTGTCAACCTACATCAGTGTTACCTGCCATCTGCCAGGCCCGGTGCCAGAGTACAGGATACGGCCCTCTGCCTTCTAGAGCACATGGCCTGGCAGAAGGGGAAAGATACTGCAAACCTAATAAACACAAGGTCGAGTAAGCCAAATGCTGGGCCAGAAGCAGAGTGCTGTGGGAGCACAGAAGGTAAGGGACTGAAATGAAGGAAACTCGGAGATGCTGTGCCTTCATGACATAAAAGGCTTCTTTTGGACTTTGGATTTTGATGCATCAAAGAGGAATAAGTATTGTGAGCTCAGGACTGGCACCTAGACTGTGTGGAATGGTGTGGGGATGAGTCAATAGTTCTGTGACCTGAAGAAGAGGATGCTGGGTGGGACATAAGCTAGTGAGATCTGTAAAGGAGGGCTTCAAGCTGCTGGTCCAAAGGATTTGAGCCAAGCTAAGGAAAAGGATGGCAGCTTGCTTTTTGGTTTTTTTTTTTGTTTTTTTTTTTTTTGCGGCACTGGGAATCTGAACTCACGACCTCGCACTTGCCAGGCAGGTGCTCAAGCCATTGAGCTAAATCCCCAGCCCGTGTCTTTTTGAGACAGGGCCTCCCTATGCCGTTCAGGCTGGCCTTGAACTCACTTGGTAGCCCAAGCTGGTCTCAAACTCGGAAGGATCCTCTTGTCTCAGCCTCCCAAGTGCTGGGATTACAGGTGTGCGCCACCAGGCCCGGCTGATAGCAGCTTTCTTTATTCATTTGTTTCTGTGTACATTTGCTAATTTGTTTATGTAATAAACATTAGTTACTACATGACAAACACGAATTGAGTGCTGAGGAGAAAAAGATGAAAAGAATAGTTTCTTTTCTCAAAAGAAGTCACAGTGTGTTGGAGGAGACAAGTAACAGCGGTACATAATACAGATACACTGCTGCCTGCTCCAAGAACAGAGTTAAGCAAGTAACTGATTATCCTTGGGCTAAGAGGCAGCTTTAAAAGATGTGCCATTTGAGGTGTCAAGTAAGAATTAGGCTTCCACACAGAGCAAACAACAAAGCCAGAAGCTCAACTCAGGGGGACCCATTGGGAACACGGCAAAGTTTAGTCTGAGTACTTCCTAGAGAATTGGAGATCCTTTCCATGGCGCCAGTTATCAAGGACCCCTGCAGTGAGTCCCCAGTGTCCTGTCTGGAGTTATGGTGCAAGGCGGGAAAGAGAAAGCGGTGAGGATTGCAGTTGCCCGCGCTCTGGGACAATCAGTGTTCTCTGGGAACAAAGACCAAGATTCTCTAGCTAGCCAGGGTTTATTTAGGCCATGCAGAGGGAGGGGTATGGTGCTTTTCCTGGAACAACATAGAAGTAGTGATAGAACGGGCAACCACTCTAAACATATTATCATCATAAGTTAAGATTCATCCCCACACCTGGATGCTTAGTTTCCCTGTATTGTTCTCGGCAGACTTCATCCTGCTGTTTGAGCCTCACTGACCAAGAGGAAGCAGATTTCCCACGAGGCAGGGCAAGGGTGGTCTCAGACAGATTCTGTCAATTTTTAATTTGTGGTCCCCAACATTAGACTCAGAGGGACCTATAGAGAAAAAATCGGGGAGAGGAACTGGAATAAACCTAAGAAATTGAGGCATAGTCTTAACATACCAGGATAGTACATTGATGGGTTAGTGAGTAGCAAATTAAAATGTGGGTGATTTCCTGGTTTCTGGTTTCCCTAGATGGGGAAGTCAAAAGCAGTAGATTTCAGGTAGAAGATAATGAGTCCATTCTTGAATATTTTCAAGTTTATTGCTAGACATGAGTATACTTTCCCTGCCCCTCTTCTCACCTTTAAATTTTTCAGAGGTTTCCTACTCCCCACATCCCTGGCCTGGACCCTATACTGTCATGTCAAAACACACGCCCACCCCCCCAACCAGTGTTGGGGGATCAAACCCAGAAAATCATGCTTGCTAGACAAGCACTCTACCACTGAGCCAAACCCCCAGCTAATTTAATTTTTTAGTTCATGATTTGGTTATGTTCAGTGTTTTGAAAGTATGCATACATAATTGGTTAACTCTAGCGAATTAAAAATCACATTACCTCAGTTATTAAGAGTGCACAACTTCCGCTTTTTCAGAAATGCAGTATGTCATCATTAACCATAGTCAGTGTACTATACAATAGATCTCTTGAAATGTATTCCCCCATCTCTGTATAATTAGGTATCCTGTATATCTCCTGCACCACCTCCCCCTATGCGTCAACTTCTAGTAACCAGCATTGTCTCTCCGTCAATGAAATCAACTTTTTCAGATTCTGTATAAGTGAGGTCATGCAGCAGTTGCCTTTTCTCAGCCTTAGCTTTCAATACATTTCCTCCAGCCTGAGCAGTTTGCAGATCCTTGAATTGGCCAGGTTGTGTTACTGTACACATTTCTGTGCCTCCAGTGAGAGTACCTTTTGCTTCTCTTGCTACCCTTCCTCCTAGACTCACTCAGATGTAGCATCTTCACGAAACCTTCCCTGACATGCTTACCACCACACCACCATCAGTGGTGGCCATAATAAATCTGTCAACAGCCACATACTCCCCCTTCACCTCATGGAAAGATTTGCAGGTTATCACCACCAGTGCAACACATACCCCACTCCACCTACCACCCCCCACACAGGGCAGGTGCCTGATCTAGATGCAAAGAAGGACATCCGTAAATGTTTGTTAAATGAACAAATCCAGATGGGAGCATCCAACAGAATTGGAAAATTCCAAAAGACCAAATGAAAAGCACCAACAACAAATGTGAGTTAAGTGAACCCTTTGGGCCTACTTCAGGGACCCCCTCCTGTGCAGTTATCTAGATGTATGTCTATCAGCTTGATTTATGTGTTTGGAAGACATTTAAAGGGGAGAAAGCAAAGCCAAGTGCTATGGCGCAAGCTTGTAATCCCAACACAGAGAGTCACCACAAGTTGAAGGCCACCCTGGGCTACACAGTTCAAGACTAGCTTGAACCATATAGCAAGACTCTGTCTCAAAAAGCCCAGAAATAAGTAAGGGAAAAGGAAGGCAGAGGCCCAGGCAAGAGATTTGTTAAAGGTTTAGGAACTAGAATGAAACCGCCAGCCATCCAGGACCCAGATTTACCAGAGAGCATGCTCCACACACCTGGTTTTCCTTTCTAAACTTCTGGCCCCTGTTTTCTACCACCACCTGGTGGCCGCATCTCTAAATGACAAGCTCCCCTGAGCTGAGAGCGCTTCTGGAAGGCAGCAGGCAGTTCCGGAGATTGGGCCGAGTTGTGACACACACACCCAGCCCAACCCCCACTCCATACACACACACAGAAGAGCCCAAAGGTTTGTGTGTGTAAGAGACCTGCCTTGTTCTAGTGAGACACTCCACAAGTACCTTGTCAGGTTTTTAAAGATGCCCGTGGCCTCCAAAAGGCTGAGAATCACTGCTATAAAGGATTGATTCATGTTTTTTTTCCAAATGAAATCCTCTAAAGAATTACAGTATGAAAGTTAGGGAAGCAGACTTGGATCCCTACTGCTCAGAACTTCACACTCTGATTTCCCAAAGTGTTTACACTGAACGTGGAATCTAGTTCTTGTACACCAAAGGCTTATACAGCAACGTTAGGGCCAGATGACACCCTAGAAGTCAGTGAAACCCACTAGGTCACACCTGGGAGGGGGGACTTGGTGTCACTCATGGAGTACGTTGGCAGCAGTATTGGGACCTAACACAAATTATCCTCTTTTACTTTCCTGTCTTCAGTGCTTGAGCTGTTTACCACAAATGGGGTGGAGGGGAGTTCCCATACTGAATATAGCTCCCAAGTACAAAACTATTTTTCCTACATATTTTTAGATTTCTGGGAAGAGCTTAATGTCTCTCAACAAACCATAATACAAAGTAAAAGATAAATCTGTAACTTATATTTAAGCTTACAATTAAAGTAGAACATAAATCTGTACAACTTATAAGTAGCATCAATACCAATGAACTGGTGTGTTTTAGAGTGAAAACTAAGACTCAAACATAAAATGACCTCCCCACTTTTTTTTGAAACAGGGTCTCACTGTAGTTTAGGCTGGCCTTGAACTCACTATTTAGCCCAGGCTGGCCTCAAACTCTCAGCGATTCTCCTGCCTCACCCTCCCAAATGCTGGGGTTATAGGCATGTGCCACTATACCCAGCTATTGCCTGCTATTTTCTGACAATAGCTTCATGGTTCTTTCCACTGTGTCATAGCCTTTATATTCAAATGCATATGTCTTGGTACTTAAAACGATGAATGGGTAAGTGTAACTAGCTTGTTGATACTTGTTTGGGAAGTGAGCATTAAGTAAGGCTGATCCCTTTTAATGATGCCATTTGGAGACAGCAGGGATAAAGATTAACACTGGCTTAACATCTGTATACTATAGATATACTCGTCTATTCTAAGTGACTTTCAAAATGTGTTTTTAATCACCATTTTGCAGATAGCTAGACTAGAGTACCAAGAACAAAGTGGCTTGTTCAGGTCACACAGTAGTACGCAGTAGGTCTCAGGTAAACCTTAGACTTCCCTGACTCCTTGGGCAGTTTTTTCCATACCGGTGAGCTACCCGGGGCTCTGAAGATCCATCTTGTCTCCCAAGGACAGTTCTAGCCTCGTCTCACTGTCATCCCCACTCTTCTTTCTCTTCTAGGAGTGCCAGCTTCTCTCAGGGGACGAGGCAGAAGAGTGACACAGCCATGCAGAAACTTGCCCAGGGCAATGGACACTGTGTCAATGGGGTCAGTGGTCAAGTCCATGGCTTCTACAGCCTTCCCAAGCCAAGCCGACACAATACAGAATTCAGAGACAGTACCTATGACCTCCCCCGGAGCCTGGCCTCCCACGGCCGCACCAAGGGCAGCCTCACAGGGTCTGAGACAGATAACGAAGATGTGTACACCTTCAAGACGCCTAGCAACACACTGTGCCGGGAGTTTGGGGACCTCCTGATGGACAACATGGATGTTCCAAGCACTCCGCTCTCCGCCTACCAGATCCCTAGGACATTCACGCTGGACAGGAACCACAATGCCATGACTGTGGCCTCTCCTGGGGATTCAGCCATAGCCCCCCCTCCCCGGCCCCCCAAGCCAAGTCAGACAGAAACACCTCGATGGGGCAGCCCTCAGCAGAGACCCCCAGTCAGTGAAAATAGATCTGTCGCTGCCACAATCCCCAGGCGCAACACGCTCCCGGCCATGGACAACAGCCGACTGCACCGAGGTCAGTGCGAGCTGCTCTGAGCCCTGGAGGGCGGGGGGTGGGAGGCGAGGGGTCCTCAGTGGCTTGCTACCCTGTGGTCGTCCATAACCAGGGGCCATCCAGGTAAGTCAGACAGCATCTTATGTAGTCCCTTACCATTTGGTCCTCTAGCTGTTTTCATGACACCCACAATGGCAGACCCTGCCTTGGAGAAGTGAATATTCTACTAAGGAACACTTGGTCAACCACAGTATTACATGTTATGGTTTTGGAAGACCAAAATCATAATGTTTTATTCATTGAAAAATCAAACCAAAGATTTAGAAAATAAATTTAGATAGCCAGTCCAAACTTTGTGCCAAACTTACGTGGATTAACAGACTAATAAAACAAAAATGAGATTTTCAGCATGTTTTGTAAACCACACGAGAACCTCTTTGGCTTAAGTCTGAACTTCCATTTAAAATATCTCAGTTTTGTTGCCTTGTGTTTACTGAGTGTATTCCAACTCTGCATATCTCCGAGGAAAACAGAACAATGTTAATTCTTCTGTTTGCATCTTGCTTTTATATGTAAAATTGCATATTCTTGGGTTTTGCTTGTTTGTTTGTTCATTGGGAGTTTTTTTGGTGGTGGTGGTGGTACTACTGGAGATTGAACCCAGAGCCTTTACATTGAGCTATATCACAAGCCCTTTTAGAGTCTTACTAAGTTGCCCAGGCTGGGCTCAAACTTCCCATTATCTTGCTCAGCCTCCCAGAGAGCTGGGATTACAGCCATACACCACCATACCTGGCTTTGCAGAGATTTTTCTCATCCTTCCTGTTGCACTTGATCTTAGCCAAAAGGCCAAGAAATGATATCCTTCTTGTTGTTTAAGTGATGCAGAGCATGTCGGGACAGAACCTCGCTGTCTCTGTCTCTGTTGCTTGAAGCCCATGGTAGTTTGGTTATTAAGGGCCAACATGAAACTCTGATCCTGAGGTCCTGGCTCTTAGTTTAGAACTCTTTGCAGTGATTCAGCCAGCCAGCATTTTAAGCAAACACCATGTACTTGGGAACTAGGATAAAACATTTAAAATGTATCCCAACCCTACAGAGCTCACATTTGGCTGGGAAAAGAAAACCAACATTTGTAAATTAGCATAAGCACTGTCACTATAATTCTCACAAAGGTGATAGCTGGGTGAGTAGGACAGGTGGTAAGTACTAGAGGAGTCCAGAGAGGGGGGCAGGCATGGGGTAGAAGTAGAAGGATGGGTTGGTTCTCTGTAAATGCCACTGCAGCTGCTCCAAAAGCCTGGGAGGAATGTTGAAGTGGGGAGGGCTGTGTTTGTAATAGCATATCATTTGGGTTGAGAAGAGTACTTTCTGGAATATCAGTAGACTCTGGGCCATGCTGGAGGGGATGGCACGTGGAGGAACATGACTACACATGATCCCTCTTTTTTCACAGCTTCCTCCTGTGAGACCTATGAGTACCCTCCACGCGGTGGGGAGAGCACAGGCCGGTCTACCGAGTCCATGAGCGAGGGAATCACTTCCTTCCTGGTGAGTGGGCCTTGACCAAGGATTCTTGGAACGCTTAGGGTAAGGAAAAGGTCAGACCTCGTGGAACTTTTGCACAGCCCCAAAGGAGTGAGCCCAGTGCCCACTTAGGACCTTTCAGTGTTCTTGTCTCAGTTCAGAATCCTAAGTTGAGTTTTTGGACAAGTAAAATGGCAGCCACGCCTGGAGGAAGTGTGCTTCCTTAGGTGGTCTGGAGGACAAGGCTGACTAGCCACATGAGCAGCAAAAGGGTCCTGAAATCCAGCAGACCTGGTCTTCTCTGCAGCAGCCCTCCTTAGCAGGTGCCACATGGAGGACACTACTGCAGACCCTGAGCAGGGGTGCTGCTTACAGTCAGACCAGGCGGCAGAGCTGCGACTCAAATACAGGATTCCAGCTCCCCGCTGAGAAAGGCTGACCACAGTGGTCCAAAGTGTAAGCAAACAGGTCAGCGCCTAGTTCCAAGCCTGCTGGAAAGACAGTGAAAATTAAGTGACACTGCTTAGTTGTATGACTTGGGCAAGAGCTGGAGAATGGCTCACTGCACAACTCTGTGGCCACTCTGCCTGCAGCCTAGTGGTCACCTAGATGTCTAAGGTACACCTCAGACCTGCTACAGGCTGGACAGAGGATGCACAGCTGGCCCCAGACCTCAGCTTCCCGCACCAAAACTCTTCACACACTCCCTGAGCTGATCAGGGTCTAGATGCTGACCTGTCATTGATGAGTCCTGAACGAAACTTATGCAGCCCATAGCCTGTCCTACCCTCTGCCTTGTCCAGGCATCTGGACACCTCCGAGGACCCAGCCACCAAGGATATTTTATGCTTTAGATAGATTACAAATTATCAGTGGTTCCCAAGAGGTCATGAAAGCCAGAAGGGATCCACAGACTTCATTTATTTCTGTCTCCCACCCTGCCTTCTTCCTTGGCTTTTCCAGCATCTCCCTTAAGAGCTTCACAGTGTAGTTGACCGTTCAGGATAGCATTGCCTCATACACAGGTTCTCACCTTTGCTGCTTCTTACAGTGACACCTCTGTTTCCTCCACTCTCTAGCCAGGGAAACCTGTTGTGGGCCGCTCAGACAGTACCAGTTCTGAAGACAACTATGTGCCCATGAACCCAGGTTCTTCAACCCTGCTGGCCATGGAGCGGGCAGGTGACAATTCCCATGGTGTCTACATCCCCATGAGCCCAGGGCCACATCCCTTTGACCCACTTGGGTACGCATCGACGACCCTTCCTGTGCACAGAGGCCCCAGCCGAGGAAGTGAGATCCAGCCACCCCCAGTGAACCGCAACCTCAAGCCTGACCGGAAAGGTCAGTCTGTTCTCCCCATCCCATTGCAGGACATCACCTGGTGACCTTTTGTGTTTTCTTAGGGATCAGGTAGAAACTGGACTTGGGGAGGGGGTAACTTTTATGAAAATCGTGTGAATTCTTTGAGCCTTAGTTTTCTTACCTGGGAAATGGGAATGGTAATTCCCACCTCCTGGGTTTATTCAGATTAGCACCTAAGACAGTGGCAGGTCTGGCCCATGGGTGGTAGTCATTGGATCTGTGACCCTGAGTGAAGACTCAAAAGAGGTACTAGAGTCCCGGGTTCTGGGTCTACACTACTGCTCTCTACTGGCCTCCACTCAGAGGGATTTGAAGGGCAGAGTAGCATAACAGGGAATTCAAACCGGAGCCTACAGAACTGAAGTCTGCGGAGCCTTAGGGTATTTCCCTTCCTTCACTGGGGTTTGCACAGCCCTGTCTGAAGACTGTAAGGAGTTGTCACGGTGGCTCTCTCCACTTCAGATACAGTGCCTTGCTCTTGCATAGTCGTAAATCTGCAGAGGACAGAATCTGTTGTCAGACTTCAGCATCCCTCGGTTCTGATAATCTGAATAAGTCCTAACAGCAGTCCTCTGCAGACACCCTACTGAGTTTCTCTGCTAAAACCGGAATGACTGTCAAGGCGACTGTAAACACGCTGGCATGTTGTGTGTACATATTTCACTATGTGGTGCAATCACTGGCTGATCGCTGAACTCTTTCCTCTCCAGCCAAGCCAACACCACTTGACCTGAGAAACAATGCTGTCATCGATGAGCTCCCCTTCAAGTCACCTGTCACTAAGTCTTGGTCCAGGGCCAAGTGAGTATTTGTGGAAGCAAGAGCTTCGATTTGGGTGGGGTTAGAAATAAGTGGAATTTTCCCTGCCTGGGGGTTAGCAGATAAGGATTCTGATGCTAATGTTGTCATCAGCTGGTCATGGCCATTGATCTCATGGGGCTTGGTTTCCTCATATGTAAAAGGAGAATAATTATACCTGCCCTTTATCAGATCTCTATCTGATAATAGAAGGTGAAGCTCTGGTGGCCCAGGTCTGGGCATGAGGGTCAGGGATCACCCAGGGCTCACGCTGTGATCTTCTCACAACAGCCACACCTTCACCTCCAGCTCCTCCCAGTACTGCCGCCCCATCTCCACTCAGAGCATCACAAGCACGGACTCAGGAGACAGTGAGGAGAATTATGTCCCTATGGTGAGTCCTTGGGGCTTCGCTGAAATGATTCCTAGTCCTCTGGGACCTACTGTTTACCTCATCTGGGCTCCTTTGCTGCACCGAGTGTCATTCAGGCTCCTGCTAGAGACCTGCATGGGCACCTGTGCAGCAAGCAGTGGGAGTGTGGTCCACTGTAGGAAGGCCACAGTCCCTGCCCCCAAGGAGGTCTGTGTCTTAAAGAGCAGAAATGGCGTGATGGTTACCCTGGGAAAGGCAGTGCATATAACTCCCTGTGGCGGTCACCGTAAGAGAAATATGAACACAGGCAGCGCATGGTAAGGTTTCTGTCTGAGATTTCACTGCAAAGCTCATAGTTGCCCAGCACCTAGTCATGGCTGCAAAGACACTGAAAAGAATGACTCAACCAACCATTAAAACAGCCAAGGCCATCACCTTTATGATTTGAATCAAACTTAGGGAACATTTTGGACAGGAAGTTGCTCTCCCAGAGCAGGAGCCCACCTGGAAACTGGACCCTTGAGGCTGTCATCTGAAGAAGTGCTAAAAGAATGGGCTTTTAGCAGCAACCGTTCTGGCCTCTGTGGAGCAGGGGAGGGTGCGTGCCGTTCTAGGCTGGGGTGGGTGTTTCACGGGAGCCCACAGTGTGACAGGCTACTTCCTTAGAGGCTGGGGAGTGACGGGAACTCTCAGGAGAGCAGCTATGAGATTTGGCATGAGGCTAAAAGGAAGCAGCGTGGTCCATGGGATTGGCACAGGTTTGCCACCGCTGCTTCCCATCTTCCCCAGCCATGGGTTAGCTTTGTTTTAGGTAACCTGAAGAGTAATAATCCCAGCCTCACAGGATTGTTGTAAGGACTTAAGTGTGCAATGTCGTTGGCACAGCACATGGCGCAGAGCAGGACGCGGTGAGCCAGTAGCTCTTTCTCCCAGAGATGTGTTTGGGTGGTTGGTTTGCTTGTTCCTAAACTCATTTTTTTTTTCTCCTTCTGATAGCAAAACCCAGTGTCTGCATCTCCTGTTCCCAGCGGCACCAACAGTCCAGCCCCTAAGAAGAGCACTGGCAGTGTTGATTACCTGGCTCTGGACTTCCAGCCGGGCTCCCCCAGCCCCCACCGAAAGGTACCTGGGGTGGAGGTGGGGGGTCAGCGGGAAAGGTGGAGGTCAGGGTGCCTTCCACACTGGGCAGCACCCGTTAACCTCCTCCAGAGCCAGCTTGTTTGACTCGACTGTGCCATCTCTCCCCCTTCTCTCTCAGAGCATGGGCCTCAGTCCATAGGACTTGACAGTCCATCACCTGGCCGTGAACATGCACTGAGACCTACTCTGCCAAGGTTACAGGGAATCAGTGTCAGGCCCTGCTGGTGATCCAGTGGCCTAAGGAAGGACTTCCAGGTCCAAGATCGCCTCACAGGATGCACTGTTAGCCAGCAGTGCCTAGACAGCACGCTAGGGCCCGCCTCAGCGCGCTTCTCCCTCCGAGTGCTGGAGGGCTTACAGGAAGACAGCAAAAGCCTGGGGCTGGTGCTTGTTGCCACCCAACACTGGCAGAGTGGCCAGAGGGTGGCATATGGAGGTGGAGATGAAGGTCTGGTCTGCCCATGCCTTGCTGGAGGCAAGGGCTGGCAGGGCTGGTGTTCCAACAGGAAGGAGATTCATTTGGGCTAACAGCTTTAAAGGCCATACTCAGAAAGACAACAAGGGCTCATCTAAGTGAAGCAGAGGCCAACTCCATTCCCCTCCCCTCAACACAGCTTGGGAAGATCCCCCTTCCCCGCTCCCCACCTTTCAGATAACTCACAGCCTTTCCTGCTTTGTCCCTTCAGCCATCCACATCATCTGTCACTTCAGATGAAAAGGTGGACTATGTCCAAGTGGATAAGGAGAAGACCCAGGCCCTGCAGAACACCATGCAGGAGTGGACAGATGTGCGGCAGTCCTCAGAACCTTCCAAGGGTGCCAAGCTGTGACATGGGGGCCACTGAGCCCAGAGAGGAGACAGGAGGCAGCATCTCTGAACTGGCTTCTCCCTGTCTCCCCTCCCACACCTCCCACTCTACTCTGCCACTCTTGGCCTTCAAAGCATTTGACATCAGGGACCCTCCCTTGGCAAGTTGAGGGCCTGAAGGGGCACTTCCTCTGCCCACTCGGGGCCCATGTGACATCAATCCTGGCTGTGCCTCCACCCACCATAGTTAGGAGCTGTTGCCAAAAAGCTTCTTCCTGTCCCGGAGACCTGTCTACCAGCTGCTTGGCGCGGGGGGAGCACTGGGACACCAAGCCAGACTCTACACCTCACATTTGGTCACAGCCCCCACCATCTTCCCTCCACCTTTGGGCTACCTCTCCTTCAGTCCCCTGGAGGACAAGCCAGGGAGCCCAAGACCAGCAGACCAAAGTGGACATGGACTTTTTTCATCCCTGTTTTTCTTGACAGGGGAGAGGCAAGGCTGCCAAAAGCTGAAATAGTTGAGAATGAAGGTCAGAGGTCTTCAGGGAGAAGAATTAGATTCCCAGGTGCAGAAGGGCAGTTGATATCTTCAGGGGTCCCCTGTTTCCAGGCCACAAACATGCAGGGCCATTGCTGGGGGATGGGAGAGGCAAAAGAATGAAGGACAAAATGAAGGAAAAATGACAACCGAGAATGACAAGGAACAGGGCTTGGAGTAACAAGGACACTGTAGTCAGGCCTCCTCTGACATGGTCTGATGGTGCCACCCTGGGACAGAAAGTCATCTTCCTGAGCATCCCTCTGGAGGCTTGGGCTGAGCTGGGTGCCTCGTGGTGTGGGAAAGCCGGCAAGTGAGGGGTAGGGGATGTGATATGGATGTGATATGGGTGGAAGTGATGCAGGGGCTAAGGGAAACCAGGGACAGGCATGTGCTGGGAATGGGACAGTGCAGGGATGCTGCAGTGAGGGCGGTGCAGCCAGTAAGTTTCTGTAAGGTAGGCGCACGTGATGACCCGATGGGAGGCAGGGTGCAGGATGGAGCAGCTGGGTGCATGGCATGTGACACAAGGACCAATTCTGGGACTGAGAGCACAGCAGGTAAAGCAGGACCATACCTAAGGGATGGGAGGATGGCTGTCAGCTCTGCCCAGCTCTCTGGAGAGAAACGCAGTGGGC
>RJWT010009076.1:0-25503 GCA_004365215.1 Cuniculus paca
CACCAGCTTAGTTCTGTCTCCAGCCCAGGGGTTTGACATTAGCAGCCCAAATCAATCACTCAGTGACTCTGAGCTGCCTCCACGAGGCGGGACCGGGACTTCCCAGGCGCTTCAAGGAGTCGTGGGTCCCTCAGCTGCGGGCAGCTCTCCAGGGAGGGGTGCAGCTGTGAGCTGGAAGCCGTCAGTGTTCGCAGCTGCTGCAGGCGGGTTCACTGAGCTGGTAACTGGGCTGTTTAAGAATGGTCTTTTATCCTGGCGGACTTTTGAGCGTTTATACCTGGGGCCTCTGATACCACTGGGTTGATCCAAATAGACCAGGATGAAAAGTTAAGAGATGTGGCTTCCTGAGAACGTTTGGATTCTTGGAGTAAATCAGGGCTGAAGCCATCGCCATTGTTTTTAGCTGATAAATTTATCAACATAAGTTGATAAATTTTGTTTCTAATTTTGTAAGTCCATTTCAGGCTTTTAACCCTGTTGATTGAAAAAGTTTCAATAACCAATTCTGAGGTCTTTATTGTTGTATGTATTGGAATTGCTAGAAGAATTCATACCAAACTGTCAAAAATAGAATCACCAGGCATTTTTTCAAAACAAGGAATCATTTTTATAACACTTCTATGGAGATTTTTCAAGAAAAATAATATATTGTCAAGAAGAAAATATATCAATATCCATTGTACAACAGGAAAAGTAAATGGATGAAAAAAGCCAAGAAAAACTGTAAAAAGAAACATAGGGAAAAGGCAATTAATGTGCCTGATGTAAAAGCTTACTATGACCCGGGTGTGGTGGCTCACGCCTATAATCCCAGCACTCAGGAGGCTGAGACAGGAGGATCGTTGTGAGTTCGAGACCAGCCTGGGCTACAAAGTGAGCTCAAGGTCAGGCTGAATGGTATAGTGAGACCCTGTCTCAAAAAGATGAGGGCTCAGTGGCCTAAGTGCCTGCCTAGCAAGTACATGGTCATGATTTCAATCCCCAGTGGCACAAAAAAAATAAAATTAAATTAAACATAAATAAATAAATAAAAATAAAAGCTTACTATGTACCTATAATAAATGAAACTTTTTTCAAAAAATTTGATAGGTACACAATAGAAGAAATCACAAACCTTGGAACATATCAAGTATATGTGATAAGGTAGTATGGAGTAAAGGTGGTATGTTAGGTTAGTTGAAAAAACAAACATCTATTTTAACAACTAATGATCACTTAAGGATTTGGATGGTATCTCATAGTTTATGTAAAAACAAATCAGATACATCAAATGTTATACAGAAAACGTGGATGAATCTTTGTCTTTTGATTGTCTCTTGGAGCCAAAGGTATTTTTTAATCCTAATAACACAAAAATGAATGATAAAAGCATAAATATTTGGCTGTCTAAAATGACAAGCATTTTGTATGTACAAAATGCAGTGTAAACTAATAAAGGACAAATACTGGAATAAAATGCTAAACAGGTATTTCTCACCTACACAGAAGACATGATCTGTTGAATTTACCTCCTAACATCCTAAATTCATTCATTTTATTTTATCTCCCAAAACCCCTGGTTTATTAGATGGACTGTTTTGGGTCATCCTAGCTTATGCTACACAAATAAATAACAAATTCTTGGTAGTTTAAAACAACAGAGTACAATGGAAATCCAGTGGGAAGTTTAAGAAGGAAATTCTAGCATCTGATGTAAGTTTTAAGGTCATTTTTCTGGATTCTAGGAAGAAAATGATTGACAATGTGATCTACTCCCTCTACTGCCTCTTCATCTCCAACTGGCCTCCTGCTTACTCTTTGAGAGCCAAACTGATCCCTGCCTGGGCCTTCGCACTTTCTCTTCTTCTGTCTGAAATGTTCTTTACACAACAAGATGCTTTCATGTCTGAAAAGAGTCAATGCAACTCCCATCAATATTACAGAAAAATTACTTAAAACAGAAAAAGTAATCCTAAAATTAACATAGATCTTGAGGGAACCTTATATAGTTCCACATCTGAAAAATAATCTTGATAAAAAATAACAAAGCCGGAAATACACAGTCATCTCACGATTCCATAAATTTGCAATTTTGAATTGCCTGTCATGTTAAATTTTTCATGTATTTAGTTATTTGTGTTTCTTCTTTTGTATACCCAGTGATCATAACTTTTGTCCACTTTTTTATTTTAATTAATCCAATCAGGATAAAAAATATCACTCTCTCCATAAATATGGACAATTATGATGTTAATTAGGATTAGTTTTTCTATTTTAAGTAATTCCTTTGTACTTTTGATGGGAGTTGCATTGAGTCTTTTTATCATTTGGATAAAATGGACATTTGAGCAATATTATATGAATGGAGGATGTCTTTCTATTTATAGACATCTTTAATTTATTTCAGAAATGCTTTATAAATTCTCTCACTTGTTTGTTTATTCTATGTATTTTGTTTATTGATGCTGCTGTGAGATTGATTTTTTAATTCATTGTTACAATTTTTCATTGTTGGTGTATAGAATCACAAGAGATTTTTATATGTTCAGTATTTTATCCTGCAACTTTACTGAATTTATTAATCATAACATTTTCTCATGTAGTATTTTTAGTATATTATAAACATAAGATGATATCATTGGTGAGCAATAGAACTTTTACTTCTTTTTTATGATATGGATGCCTCTTATTTTTCTCACCTAATTACTTTGACTAGGACTTTCTCTGTCCTTATGAATGGATTAATTACTTGTAAATAGGCTTGCAGGAATGAGCCTTAGGCCTTTTCTGAACTTCCATCCTTTTGCCATGTTAGGATAAAACTATATGATGCCGTCTATGAAGCCATCCCCAGACACCAAAGCTGCAGGCATCTTGATCTTGGGCCCCCCAGACTCCAGACATGTGAGAAATGCACTTCGACTTTTACAAATTACCAAGTGTCAGATTCCTTGTTTTAGCATCCCAAGTAGACTAAGACGTTAATTCATCTTCAATTTTAGCATTATGTTGTGGTGTCAACATACAAGTTTCACATGAACTTGATGAAATTTATCCATGTGTGTTGTTGTAAATGGAATTATTATTGGGATTTTCGTTGTTTTTGCTTGTTAATCTTATATCCTATACCTATTGACTTTGTATATTCTTTCCAAATTCATGTGCATTTTTTAGGGTGTTGTAATGGTGTGATCATTTGATCTGTAAATAAGGATAGTTGAGATTTTCCTTTCCAGTTTAGATGTCTTTCATTACTTTTTTCCATCCGCTCTAGACAGAATTTGCAATCAATTTCCCAGTACTTAGGGACAGTGATATGCTTGTCATGTTAAAGGTAAATATTTCAGCCTTTCAATTTTTAGTGTACTAGAGTTTTTCATAAATGCTTTTTATAAAGTTGAGGAAATTCTACTTTATTTCTGTTCTGAAAGGTCTTTATTTTCCTTTTCCTTTTTTTTTGTTTTGTTTTGTTTTTTAGTTTGTTTTGTTGTTTTGTTTTTTTGTTATTGCTTTGTTTTGAGACAGGTCTCACTATGTAGTCCAAGCTGGCATCAAACTCATGGCAATCCTCCTGCCACAGCTCCCCACTTCTGGGATTACAGGCATGCATCACCACACCTGGCAGTCTTTTTCTCTGTAATCTCAAAAGAATGTAAAATTTTGCCAAATGCTCTGATTGGATCAATGAGATGATCCCATGTGGATTTTCCCCCCTCATTCTATTTAAATGGTTTATTTCATTGATTTATTTTTATACCTTGAATCATTCTTGTATTCTTGAAAGAAATCCTACTTAGATGTGATACATGTTTTTTAAATGTTAATACTTGATATGTCACAAATATATACAAAGGATCAATAAACATAATGATTCATATCAAACTACAATGGGTTTTCATATCAAAACTGTAACGAGATACCATTGCACAAATAGTAGGATGGATAAAATTTAAAATAAAAATAGCAAGGATATAAAGAAGTTGGAGCCCTTCTACAACGTTGATAGGAGAGTAACCTAGTACAAACATTTTGAAGATTCCTTTAAACACTAAAACTAGAATTCAAATTATAACCCCCAAAGTAAAAGATCCAATCCAAAAATGATCGAGCAAAATGAATAGACACTTCACAGAACTGCAAATGGTCAATAAATAAGTGAAGAAATGCTCAACATCACTGGCCAATAGAGAAATGCAAATTAAAGCAACACTGAGATTCAGTTTCACCTAACACTGAGATGGTCATCATCAAGAAATCGAGTAATAGCAACTGCTGGAGAGGCCGTAAGGAAAGGGGACACCGCTCCATTGTTGGTGGGAATGTGAACTAGTAAAACCACTATGGAAATTAGCATAAAAATTCTTCAAAGAACTAAAGTGAGAAATTCCATTTGATCCAGTTATTCCCTTTCTAGGTATCTTCCCAAAAGAGTTTAAAAAAAAAAAACCATACAATCACACATGCATACCCATCTTTACAACAGCACAACTCACAATAGTTAAATCTTGGGAAATTCCTATATGTCCATCAACAGATGAATGTATGAAGAAAATGTGGTGTTTATGTGCAATGGAGTATACTTTGCCATAAGAAAGGATAAACGTACATCTTTAATTGGAAAGTGGATGCATCTTGATATATATATATTGAGATATATCTATATATATTTGAACTCAGGACCTTATGCTTGCCAGGCAAGCACTTATGCCACTGAACTATATCCGCAGCCATAATATTAAGAGAAATAAATCAGACACATGAGTTTAAATATTGCATGGTTTTTTTAACACAAGAAATCCAAAATATAAACAGACCAAAATAAAGGAAACTAGGAAAAAGGGAGATAGATCTTTTGCAAAGTGGAAGAAGACTAGAAGATGGAGGGAGGGGGAGAAAGGAAGGGAGAAAGGATGAAAAAGGGAATGAAGATGTGTGATGTCCCTCCTCCAACTCCCCAAGAGGAAAGTAATCTTTACAGACTTCAAACATAGACTTATAAAAAATTAAAACTGAAAAAATAAAAAACTTGGAACTCTCATACACTGTTGGAGAGAATATGTGGGAGAATAAACACATACAGTAAATGTTTAAATTAAAAGTTTTATTACAGGAAAAATTTTTTGTAGTAAAAGAAATATTGCCATTAGTCCTTCTTAAAAATCTCTCCCTGCTCAGAACCCATTTTCCCATCATTCTTGGGAAATATTTTCCGCTTTCTGATGCAATTCTGGAAGCCCTTTTCCTTGAGTGTCTTCCTGCAGTGAATGGTGCTGGCGGAAGGCGGGCTCATAAAAACACGATGGAGCGTCCTCGCCCACCATCTTTACCGCAGCTGGCACCTTCCTCTGGCTCTTCCTCAAACTCACAATGACCACGAAAGGTAAACGTTTAAATCAACTCAAGACATTGAGGCAACCACGACGGTGCAGCTAAGGGCGCTCAGGTAAAAGGACTTCCAGGATAGGATAAGTGTGCTTAAACGAGGGAGAGAATTGTGAGCAGGATTCATGGCACTGTGGCTCTTATTGTAATCATTTTTTAAAAATAATTTAATGTTTCACAATATTTTTAAACAAATCCCATAAATGGGACAACCATTGTGAAAAACCACAATATTCAAGGCAACAGTAATCATAATGGTCAAAAGGTGGACACAACCCAACTATTTACCTAGGGATGAGTGGATAAACATAATGTGTTACCCCTGTGCAATAGAATATCCTTCATTCATAGAAAAAGAATTAAATTGGGCCAGGGATTTAGCTCAGTGGCACAAGTGCCTGCCTGGCAAGCGCAAGGTCGTGAGTTCAATCCCTGGTACCAAAAAAAAAAAAAAGAATTAAATTCTGATGCATGCTACAACATGAATGCACCTGGGAGCATTATGTTGAGAGACATAAGCCAAACCCGCAAGCATAGATACGAGTTCACTAATATGAAATGCCTAGGATGAGAAAACTCATGGAGATGGAAAGGAGGTTAGAAATCACTGTGGGTTGCTAAGAATCAAGCAGAGAGTTTTTCTTTAACAACCATACAGGGTTTCTGCTGGGGAAAATGAAAAGTTTTGGAAATAGATTGTTTGATGGCCCCAAACTATTGTAAATATAATTAATGACACTCAAAATGATTAAAATGACAAATTTTATTATATATATTATTATATATCATACTAAAAAAGAAAAAATTGATCTATAGATATAGATATTGATATATGTATATAGATATATATGAGTGCATATCTATTATACATCATACCAAAACAGAAAAGCCACGTAGCCTCACAGTTCAAACTTCACCTATCTTGGCTGCATTACGAAAGATAAGTGACTGTACTCTGAACTTTGGGTGAAGGGTGAAAAATGCAGAGAAAGACAAATGAATCCATTCTCTTAATTTTAAAAAGAAGAACGAAATTACTCCACCTATCTCACTGCAACACCATAGCATAGTAGCGTGATTACAGCTACAGACAGTGCATTGTAAGTTTCAAATAACTGCAGCACAGGGTTTTTGAATACCCTTACAACAACAACAAAAAAGATAAATGTGTAAAAGGAGAGGAGTGCTGATTACCCTGATTTGTACAATTACCATTATACAGTGCATACATGTATGAAAATATCACACTGTATGCCATTATGTGTTGATAACTGTGTGTGTGTGTGTGTGTGTGCGTGTGTGTGTCTGTGTGTGACAGGGTTTCACTATGCAGTGCAGGCTGGTCTTGAACTCTCAATTCTCCTGCTTCAGCCTCCTGAGTGCTTGGGATTACAGACATGTGACACCATGCCTAGCTCTGTTAATTTTTTTTTAAATAAGAGGAAAAAAATCATCCCCAGGCCAGCTTTGCAGTGTAAGAGAAATGAGCATTTTGCTTAGAAAAACAGAAGGAAAGAAAGAAAACTGTCCTGGGGAGATCTCTAGATCTTTAAGAAAAGCTAGATGTGAGAAAGCGAGTATGAGGTCCTGCCGTCGCCTGAACAGAGCCTGGGTGAGCTTTGCATTTTGTTGCCTAACTGGGTTGCTGGGCAGCTGCTCTGATACTGGGAGACTCTTCCTTTATGCTCCTATCCCCCGTGCTTTCAGCCAAAATGCAGACTTTGTCCTCTGCTGTCGGCAGCCAGGGTCAGGCTGTAAAGGTCAACAGAGGATCAGGAGCCTCCAGGGACATCCACTCAGGTGGCACTGTCTCCCCTGAGACTACGGAAAGTTTGCCTTTGCCTTGATTTATGCAGAGCATGAGCCCAGACCCTGCCTCACAGTGCAGAGCCCGTGGCTGACTAAGGAGGTTCTCCAGCACGAGGCCATCCTCCCTCCCTGGTACCTTGCTCTGTCCATCCCTAGCACAAAAGTAAGTATTTTGCAAACATACAATCATGGCCAGTTAGAACTATAAGGAACAATGTGATATTCTACCATTTTTATTTTACAAATAAACAAGAAAGCTCAGGAAGGTTATGCCATGGGCGTGCAGTTACTAGTCATCTCCTCACTTGGCATTCATTGCTTCTTCCAGTCTACATGCTGGTCTGCAGCATGCTGCCCTCTGCCCTCGTTACCGTCAGATGCCTGCATAAAAGCATGGGGCTCTGCTCAAAAGGGAAAGCACACTTCCGTCTTGTACTCAGAATGTGCTATCAGTACTGCAATGTACAGATGACAACTCCCTTTTTAATTTCAAGGGCTGTGGCACTGTCAGCATCTGCCCCACCACTGCACTAGGCTGATCTTTTTTTTCTTTTATAAAGAGAACAAAACAAAACAAAACACAGAACAGAGTTAAACACAACAAAGCGTTTCAGAACAGAACACTGCAAGCAATACACGTCTTCAAAACATAACAATAGGAGATTAACAATGGCTACCCTAGTGTCTCTTGTGGCTGATCTCTTTTGAAACAGCAAAATCAGAACATCCAACATCCTTCTGCCGTCTCCAACAAGACATGGGATAGGCTACGGAAATTAACATCTCCGATTGCTTGATTTTAAAATGCTGGTCTCTTTTATGGCTCTAAAAGAACATTCATATTCATTACCCCTTTGAAGGAATGATGTCCACCTTGGCTGTCCTTGAAGACAAGGGCTGAATCATCTCCTTCCTTGAGTATGGAGGGCTGTGAGTCCAGGGCATGTGTGTGCAACTCCAGATTCCAGAGTCAGCAGCATCGATTTCCTGGAAGGGGCCTCTCATTCTGCAGCCATAGCAGCACAGCTGAGCCACCACTGGAGGTGACCCCAAGCTGGGCCTCTGTGCGACATGACAGGAGGTCTGTGGTCTGGCTGAGGCCATGGAATGGCCAGTGGAGAGTTGAAGTGATTCTCCCACTTCTTCAGTTCTCCCTCCCCATAAATATGACATGGGTGGTAGAGGGAAATGGAAAACGTCAGCCTGTGTGAAAAGTAAAGACTGTGATGTGAAAAGAAAACAACTAAAGTTCTGCCTCAACTTTCCAAAAATCTGTTCCTTAATTTTCAAGGTACTGAAAGACGCCACAACATCACTAAGAACGTGTCTCACAGACGATGCGGTTTCCAATAGCAACCGATGTTTAAAGGAAGGCATCCAATTAAGAGCCCTCGTAAAAGTGCCCCGGAGCAATGCCCCAAATCACTATACACCCTCACCCATTAAGAACGAGTGGGCGAGGGCTTTGTCAGAGACGGGAACTGCATTTGACAAGATTGAGTCAGTGCCTAGCGCCTCCCGCGCTGTGCTTCTGCTGATTTAGCTTTCTGTGTGTTTCGGACAAGGAAGCCTGCGAGACACTGCAGGTGATGAGAGAAGTCCTATGCGGGCTAGTTAGAAAGAATGCCACACTCCGGATGAGCTGAAATGGGCCCCAGAGTCACAGCGCAGACCGTCTGTGGCAACCACAGCCAAGCAAAGAGCACTGACTGCCGCTCCCTGCCACTTTCAGAGGAAAACATCCACTGAGCCCACCCTGAGCCAGCACTCACGCCAGTGTCTTCCCGACTCCGGCACTGGACCAGAAGCTGACACAATACAAGGGGTGATCAAATTATGCAGTGTGTGCTTCAATTTCTTTTAAATTACAGGAAGGAAAAAAAAAACACATTACCATTTTATTCCCCTCAAAGTACTCCCCCTCATTTTAAAAACACTTATCCCATCATTCTTGCCACTTTCTGAAGCAGTTCTACAAGTCCTCTTTCCTGAGTCTCTTTATGAGGTACAATCAAAAATACAATGAATGCTGCTACCGAGTGCCGTCCGGCAGAGTGGCAGGATTGGGAGATCATGACGGGGTGTCCTTATCCATCTTATTCCCTGGATCTGGCACCAAGAAATTTCTGGCTCTTCCCCAAAGTCAACATGATTATAAAAGGTAAACATTGTGAATTAATTCAGGACATTGTGACAGCCACAGCAGTGCAGCTAAAGAGCTTCGTGAAAGCAGACTCCAGAGCTGCTTCAGAAGCGGGTAAAAATGACCAGGGAGTGTGCTTGAAGCCAGGCAGAGTATTTAGTATGGGGGAGGGGGGTGGGTAATGACAACACATCTTTTACTGCAATAAATTTCTTAAACATCACCATATTTTTAGATCATATTTCTTATGACCAAGAATTCTCATTTCCCCTTCAGATCTCATCACAGTGTATAGCTAGAATAACTTTTTCCTCTTCTTGTTTATAGGTGCCTTTCATAATACTTCCCAAATGACATTGATGGAGAATACTTCAGAGGTGACTGCATTTATTCTTGTAGGTTTAACAGATGCCCTAGAGCTGCAGGTCCCTTTATTTATGATCATCGCTGTCATTTACTTCATCACTCTGGTTGGCAACCTTGGGATGATCGTGTTGATTGTGTTGGACTCCCGACTCCATACGCCCATGTACTTTCTCCTCTGCAACCTCTCCTTCGTAGACTGTGTTTATGCCTCAGCTGTCTCTCCCAAGGTAATGGTGGGGTTTCTCACAGGAGATAAGAGCCTATCTTACAGTGCATGTGCTGCCCAGATGTTCTTCTTTGCAGCTTTTGCCACTGCTGAAAGTTTCCTGCTGGCCTCGATGGCCTATGACCGCTATGTCGCAGTGTGCCAACCCCTGCACTACACGTCCACCGTGACAACCGTGGTGTGTGTCCTGCTCATCTCCGCCTCCTACGCCAGTGGACTCCTGCAGTCCTCCCTCCATGTGGCCTTCACTTTCCACCTCTCCTTCTGTCGTTCCAGTGTGGTTAGCCACTTTTTCTGTGACATTCCCCCACTGCTGGCTCTTTCTTGCTCTGATATCCACACGAATGAGATTGTGCTCTTCGTGCTGGCAGCCTTCAATGTTTTTTTCACTCTCTTGGTTATCTTGAACTCTTACTTGTTTATTTTTGTTACTATCCTGAGAATGAGCTCAGCTGAGGGGCGAAAGAAGGCCTTTTCCACTTGTGCCTCCCACCTCACCACTGTTTCCATCTTCTATGGCACGATCATCTTCATGTACCTGCAGCCCAGCTCCAGTCACTCCATGGACACGGACAAAATCGCCTCTGTGTTCTACACCATGGTCATCCCCATGCTGAACCCTGTGGTCTACAGCCTGAGGAACAAGGAGGTCAAGAGCGCATTCAAGAAGGTTACCAGGAAAGCCTTCACCAGGCTTAGTCTAATAATTATATATTACTTGCAAACCAAGTGAAATTTTCATTGGGTCTTTATCGTCTAGGAATATTTTAATTATAAATATTTGTTGTCTTTAATTTCTCTGAGCAATTTTTTCACACATGAGAAACCTCTTCTTGATTTGGGAATATGAGTAGACTAGAGGAAAATGTGGATGGTTTTTCCAGAAATACAATGCCACTTCTATGTTAAGATCAGTATTACGATCCTAGATACTACAGGACCTCACGTTGCCCCACGCTAATGGTGTAATGCGCTCTGCAGAGGAAACTTGTGTGTTTAAGGGCAATATTTTTATTTCTAATACAAAGTCTTATACAAAGCATACAGCTGCAGTTCTCACACAACAGTGCTTCTGAGAATTACCTTAGGACACCGTCACAATGTAGAGTTCCAGGGTCTCATCCAGGATACCTGCATTCCATGTACTTGTGGAGGAATCCAAACATTCATATCTTGATCCCTCATTACGGACATCTACTGTATCATCAGCTTAAATATAACAAGAGCTTCGGGGACTGTGTGAATAATAAGGGATTCTCTACAGTCTAAATCTGTGAGTTCCCTGAAATTTTGAAATCAAAGACAGAGTTCACGAGATCATGAGTTCAATCCCCAGTACCAAAAAAAAAAAAAAAAAAAAAAAAAAAAAAAAAACAGAGTTCAGAGAACAAGAATTCATCCAAAAATATAGTCACATTTTTCTTGGTGTAAATTCTCGCTAGCGGTTTAGCTAGCAACATCCATCAAATACACTTGTGTAATGTTTTAGTAAAAATGTCCAATGAATTTATAAAACTGGAAATTTCTGTCTGCCTTATGTCTGGAAATGGAGAAAAATGACCTCAAGACTCCCCTGGATTACTAACTATAGTTGATTTCTAATAAGACACTGAACTCATGATCAACAATGAGGGGGGAAACAGGTAGAATACCAAAGAATAAAATAATATTGTTGGCTACTCAGAGGGGTTCAACCAGACACATTCAAACACGGCCAAGATGAAGTTTTCTATAATTCAAAAACAAAATGATCTCTGGAAGTGGAACCTAACAGGACTTATATAATTGTAAGGACCTCTACCAGAATTGTTTTCTTAGAGAAGTCATTAACTACCTTATCACTGCGATGAATCAGTTATTAAACAATTAAATAAATTAAGATGAAAATGTCTGAGTGACTACATGAGTTAAAAGAGTGACAAGGAGTGGAATCGTGACTGAATATATCAATCAGCAACAAACTGGATCTCTAATGATTCAGCACAGGATGCAAGGGCTGCTGCTTCTACATGCCCAGAGAAAGGACATCCCCCACGCAGTGTTCTTATTTATTCTGTTATAAACCATATACTTTTGCACTCATTAAACTCAAAGCTTATACCTAGAGCATAGCCTACCTGGTACTCTTCAGGCTGTGAGCAATCATTATATCTGAAAATAGAAAGGATAGGTTTCAATCAAACCAATCAACACAACAAAGATCATCATGCTAAATTCTTACAGAACATCTTAAGAATTTCTACTGGTGAAAATGGAGTAGAAAAAACTGACCCCCCTCTTCTGCCTCCATTGAGGTCAGAAAGGCAAATACAGAGCATGGGAACTGGCATCAATCTAGCCCTAGTGCTGGATACTGACAAAGATTTTTTTTCTTCCCCAATGAGATCTCACAAATGGGAGATCTGTCACTCTCTCCAAATCCAGACCAAAAGAACAAAACTGCTTTTTTCTCTGAGAAATTCTCATTAGAAAGATAAATATCTACAAAACTGATCACTAGCTACCTTACAGCCATTAGAAAAGTGTTTCATGAACTGTACTCTGAGTGAATATCTTTAATTGTACTAATGCAATAATTAAGATCAAAATTGCTACCACAGCATGATAATGGTTCAAGGTAAATTAAACTCAGTTGCACTGTTTGTAAAATGTGCGTAATAATGGTATTTATGTCAGTGAGTTGGAATGACATATAATGAAATAGTCCATTAGGCATTTAGAACAATGATTGTCCTACAATAAAGAAATAAATGTTAAATATTTTTATTATTATACTTTGAGTAATAGTAATAGAGAATCAAACAACATCAGACTTTTTTACCTCTCCCACTGCAGAGCTGCCTCCTCTTTCTTCTTTATTTCTGCATTTTAGTGAAATATTCAACATGGGTCTTTAGACAGGCTCACACAGATCCACTTGGTAACAGCTTTTGGGGTCAAGGACCTTAGGGACCAGCCCCAAGGACAGATTCCTGGGACTTCATTCCACCCAATTATTTAAAACACGTTTAGCACTGTGACCTCAGCCACAGAAACAACTCATTCTTCCCCACTGGGGAAATCAAATAAATGCGTTGACAATGGAAGACTTTCAGGCTCCTCTCATCAGCAGCATGACAATGCCAATGGGGAATAACCTCAAAGTATCACGAGATGCATGATACTCTGTGAAATCATCATTGTGCAGACCAGTATTTCTGAACTTTGTGATTAAGTTCAATTGTGTTCATTGAGGGGCTAAAACATTTTGAACTGATTCATGGGAATCTACCATGTGATGTTTCAACAGTTTCTATGAAGGTCAAATTAAATTCCATCAGTAAACTATCCATTAAGCATCTGAAAAGGACAAAAGTCTTCCTCCACTACTCTAAACATATAGAAGTTATGTACTATGTATTTAAAAAATACATACCTGAATTCAAATATATAGTCACAGATATCTGTAGTCCAGAAAATACAAGACACCACAATGGTAAGAGAGAACAGAGTCCGTATTCTACTGAGCATCTGATAGGAACAACCCTGGAGAAACAGAAAATGAATGTGTACAGTGAGTGTCAGATATGCCTTTCCCATGACTGGAGTCTAAATTAAAACCTGAATTCCCACTTGGTTTGTGTTCATAACCAGTCCTCATGTCTACAGTAAAGTGGAGAAATCAAGTCAATCAAAACAGAACCAAATACCTCCACCAAAACTGTAGGTCAGTAATGTTAAATTCTGGGGATACCAGGAATTTGAACTGGAAAACCAATTGATGAAGAGGGCTTATTCAATAAAGATGATACAAACTACACCAACGTATGATGAGCTCTCAAACGGGAGTATGTCAACTATAAGAATCTTATGTGTGAAATACAGCCAAGAAAAGCAGTAAATAGAATAAATCAGGCCCAAGAGAAGATAAATACTGTTAATAAAGAGAAAATAATTCATAGTACAGTACATGAACTTTAAAATAAGCATAATTTAAAATAGCCATAAGTATGGAGGAAATGCACCCACAAAGCCAGAGGAGGAAAAAAATGAAAGAAAAATAAGTGGCTATTCATCAGCATAGGAAATATAAAAAGGGAAACAAAAGAGAAACCTTGGAAATGAAGTGCACATTATCAAATAAATTTAATTGTTCAATGGATTAAAAATATTATTCTAAACAAGACTGAATGCATAATTAAAGGAGACATTAGAACTTTAAAAATTTAAATATTGCTTAATATAAAAAGAGACAGATGCATGAAAGACAACTTTAGAGACAGGCAAAATAGACTGAAAGGCTACAAAAATGACTGACCAGGAATTTCAGAAAGGAATAACAGAGAACAGGAAGAAAACACCAAATCTGAAATTGAATAGAAACGTGCAAGTCTGCTGCTTGAAGGACCATACCGATTTCTAAGAAGGTTACATTTTTTAAAATTAGTATATATTGTTTAGAACCTGGA
The DNA here is from genome assembly GCA_004365215.1 of Cuniculus paca. Classification (NCBI taxonomy): domain Eukaryota; kingdom Metazoa; phylum Chordata; class Mammalia; order Rodentia; family Cuniculidae; genus Cuniculus; species Cuniculus paca. The sequence continues at coordinate 14,354 of RJWT010009076.1, forward strand.
CAAATCAAAGAGAAGGAAAAAGTCTTAGATGCCTGAGACAAAAACAAAGTAATAATAATCTGAATCGCAGCAGAATTCTCATCAAAAACCATAAAGGTCCACAGAGAATGGATTAATATCCTTCAAAAGGTAGAGGGAATTAAATGCCAAACCTGGTTTCTATACCCAGATTAACAATCATTCCAGCGTGATGACAAAATGAGGGCATCTTCACAATGAAGAGACTGAAAGGTAACTGACCCTTGCTCACAGGTGGTGAATATCAGGTGATGTATTTCTGTAGCAAAAGTGAAGGGAACAATTGATGAGTTAGACAGTGTTCTGGAAGAATCTTAGGATTCTCTAGCTTTTGCTGTCTCCATTTGCAGCAAGGATCATTTTGGTTATGATGTTTTCATTTGGTAGAGATAGCGGGGGGATTTATTTTGCGAAGGACAGACCTATAATCCAGGAATGTGTATGGCATGGAATTCCCTCAGAATTAAGGATTTGAGCTTCAAGTAATTTATTTTAGAAGTAATGACAGAATTAAATGGTATGGAGTAGGACAGCAAGTCAAGGAAAAGAAAGAAACTAGCATATGTTGTATTCTGTAATAGGCAATATCTGAGGGGAATATGGTCGTAATCTTGCTGAGGTCTACGGAAGTCTGAAATAAGCTTCAGAGTAATACTGCTTGAGGGGTGAGGAACCTGGTATTTATATCTGAACTTCCCTTTGTCCTTTACTGATGCAGGCACTAAGGCAATTGGTGCCCCTTCTCTCCTGGTCTGGTCCACCCATACACAGAGCACACTTTTACAGGCAAAATCAGCCCTCAGGCTATATGTGTCAGTATGAGTCAGCACTAGCACGCATAGGGAAGGTGAATGCTGAGGCTCCAAACCAGTGGAGATCTACAAATTGCCTGGAAGAGAATTCAAACTAATCATTGTAAAGTAGCTCAATGAGATGCAACAAAATACAGATTATGCTGAGGAGATGGGAAGGACATGGCTAATGATGGTTATGGAGTTTTTTATATGGTGAAAATGTTGTAAAATTGATTGTGGTGATGGCTGCACTACTCTGTGAACATTAAGAAATAGTACACTTTAAATGGGTAAGTTGTTTGAAACATAAATTACATCTCAATAAATTGCATTACATGAAAACTTTTAAAAATAAAAAGATGAACATATAAAACAATATTGCTTAAAGAATCAACTGCAGGAATAATACACAAAACAGCCTCAGATTAAGATGTTTGAAGATCTATAAAGACAAGAATAATGAGAAAAGAAACTGTTAAGTTTAAACAAGCCATAACGTTGTAAAACAACATAGTCTTAAGATTTTTTAAAACTAGCGGATATATAAGGATAAATAATTTCTCAATAATAGAGAAATTTAACTCACTTTTTTCAGAATTTGGGATGTGAAATGAAAAATGATTAATAAGCATGTAAAAGATGTGACTAACACTAAAACAAAGCTGGTTTCAGATATGTATAAAATCTTGAGTGCAACAAATAGAAATTCTATCTTCTTCAGCAATGCATGGGACATTTACAAAAATAAAATTCATCCTAGGCCACAAATGAAAAGGCAAAAATTTTTAAAGAATTATATATGCCAGACCTGGTTCTTTGAATGTAATACAACAAATTTATAATTCAACCATGAAAATATAATCTAACCTCCTGTTAAGTGTTTGGAAAACTGGTTCTAAGTGCTAGACTAGGTAGAATATTTATTTCCAATTTCCCTGGAAATACTACTGCAAGACAATAAAGGAGAAAAAATTGACTTAACCCCACAGGGATAAAGAGAACAGGTACAAACAGCAGAGAAGCGACACCAACCAATTTTGAAAAATCATACAAAAATATGATCCATAACAAGCTTAGTATAAGAAACATCATTTCCATCAGCCTACAGGAAAAGACAGCAAATTTTTTAAGTATTTATTGCACAATTCTGGATGAGCACAGTAATTAGAGATGTCAAGTATTGAAGTGAGAAAAAAGTCAATCAAATTTATTGAAAATCCACATTGTTATTTTGAGGTTACTGCATTTATTCAGGAATAAAGCAAATAATTACTGCACTGGAGTCACCAGAATTATAATGGGAATACAGATATCAAATCAATGAGATTAAGTAAAACTCTTATAAAAACTGTAGTTCTGAATTTGAATGTGACACTAAAAAGTTCCTATCATCCAATTTTTAAAAAGAAAAACATTGTTTCCTGTTCATAATTGGTGCCAAGTTCCTTTTATTCAAAAGTGTATGTGTACATCATTTAGATCCCTATTCAAACAAACTAAACTGAAGGAGAACTGATCTTCTAGTTCTTGAAAAATAAGCTTTAAGCATAACAAACAGCATATGCTCGTAGAATGGTGTTTTTGACTTTGCTGAACTTTTGCATTAGCAGCCAACATGTGGATGTCATTTAGCTATGATTTCACCCATGGAGTTGTATCCCAATCTGCTAAATCCTTCTCCAGTAAGTTTATTATTTTTTTAAATACATGCCAAATGCAAGCTTTAGTTATATCAGAGTCAACAAATGCAATAACCTTTTAGGGCTGTGTTTGTTCAGTGGGAGTGCACTGGCGTAGCACGCACATGAGTTTAAAAAACTAAATGATTGAATCTGTTATCACATTCCACCGAAAATATATATGTGGTTGAAAAAGAGAATTTGTATTGCATTTATAACCTTTTGTCACTTGACAACTCTTAACTACAGAAAAAGCAACTCGTGAAATAACAAGTTCAAATAAATGCCCTATATTAAAAGTGAAAAAACATTCCTTTTTCCCCACAGCACGCCAACATTTGTTGATTTCTTGATGGCAGCCGTTCTTTCTGGAATGAGATGGACTCTCAGTGTTGTTTTAATTTGCTTTTCTCTAATGACTAGCGATGCTGAACATTTTTTCATGTATTTATTTGCCATTTGTATTTCTTCATCTGAGAAGTGCGTGTTCAACTCAGATGCCCATTTTTGGATTGAATCTTTGAATTTGGGGGGCCTTATGTTTTTCAGTTCTTTATATGTTCTAGATGTAAGTCCTTTGTCTGAGGGACAGTTGGCTAAAATGTATCTATGTATATGTATGCAAGATAGATAACTATACTACTAATCTTTGTTAGTTCATCAAAAAGAACAGTTTTTGCTGTCATTGTTTGATTGTTTGATCATTTTTGTGCCTAGATCCTATATTCTGAACAACTAGTTCTAAGATAACAATATGCAGTATATTAACTAGTGTTAATTTCCTACTATTTTTTTTGAAATTCTGTATCATTTCCATCCTTTTTTTTCTGTTTTGCTTTTTAAAATAAAAAAGTGAAAAAAAAACATTGCACATATATACAATTATATGTATGCTATATTTTAAGTCTTCACTGACACAAATGTATTTACTTTTTCATCAACTCACATAGCTATCTTGGATTGGTGACCAACATTATCTCAGAGAATCTTTAGATTTCTTCAGTTGCAGTCCAGACATGTGTCTGTAGATCTCTGTTGACAGCCGCTTAAGTCAGAGCAATATTAGCAGATTTATCATAGTTATCTTAGCAACACTTATACAGAATAAAGTGGTGCTAAATTTCCAAAATTGATTCCAGTAGAATGTTGTCCAAGAATTGTTCTGTAACACATTAATCAAATCTAAATTATCCTTTAATGAGAAAATGGCTTCCACGTTCATGAATTTCCAACACATAGCTTTTCCTTCGGGAGAAATTAAAATTCTAAAAATCCAATTAAATTCATAAGTGACTCCTTTTTACACATGAGCAATGTCAAGACCCTCGGTAATTTGGATGGTAAATATTTAATTATGGAGCTCATAATAACCACAGGCTTTGAAACTTTTCTTTCAAACTTCTAGCTTTTGTTTTTGTTTTTGATGTTAACTGCAATTTAAAATTCTTATGTTTATTATTTGCATGGAACTACTAAGGTAAGTAAAAATGTCAAAGATATTGGATAGCTAAATAAATTTGGATGTCCAATTCTGGTCTTTAGAAAGTGAGAACCAAACAGCTTCCTTCCTTCACAGCATCACTGAGAATTTGTTCCATGGTTCAAACATTCTCTACAGAACGCTTTCAATTCCATAGCCAGTATAACTTGGTGTATAAGAATGATTTGATTAGTTTCCATGCCATCCTGTAATAAGCAAAATAATCTCAATCTTGTACCATTGTTCTTTGCCTGGTTTTTCAACTTTCATTGAAATGCACATGGTAGTTCAACTGACATTTTTTTCTTTGAAGACCGAAGCAGTGCACTGATTTATATAATGATAAAAATTCTTTAGGTAAGTAACTACTCCAAAATAGTCTCCTGTTTTTATAGATGTTCTTTCAGGATACACCTTCCCAAATTTTTTAATTTTTTTTATTTTGAAGATAATAAAGCCCAACAAAACAAAACAGAATAAATCCAATCAAAACAAAGCAGTGAAATTGTTATAAAACCTCGAAGCAGGATACTAGGAAAACCACAATGGCTACTGTAACATATCTTGTTACCTTCACAATAGTTGTGCATTCCATCACATATAGCAAAATCAAACCAAAACAAAACCGAATAAAACCAATCAAAACAGAACACTGAATAAAGTAAAACAATGAGAACAAAACAAAACAGTGAGAACAATGTTGTATTTCAAAAATAAGACAAAAGGAAATCCATCATATTTGCTATATTGCATACTGTTATCTTCCCAATAGATGCTCAGACCACCGGCCCCAGGCCTGAAAAAAGTCAACCAAACAATACAGGCATTCAGTTGCTTTTTGTACCTCAGTTGCTATCAACTTAACCTGATCTTCAAACCAGCCGGTTGCTTGGTGGGGGGGATTCTCAACCCACGAGGCAGTCGGCTTAGGGGAGACACTATCTGACTTCTGTCTTCCTGGGCTTCCCATGGCCTGCGTGGCTTACCAGAAAGGCTGGCTAGTTGGTTTGTTGGTCTGCTGCTTCCAGTCCCAGCATGGCCAATTCTCAGGAGGCACCGACTTTTCTCTCCCTGGGGCCCTATGGCTTGCATGGCTTACCAGTCACCTTCACAATTTAGTCAAATATACAATTCTTCACTGTTTCTAACATCTCTGTAGTGGTCATGTTTTAAGGAAAGTGGATGAAAGAAAAATATTTCCTTTTTAGCACTATAGTGTTCAAATTGCAAATGTACATTCGACTAGTCTCCATTGTCAGCATTGGAGCATTCCTCACAGTGCAAGGGAAAACACTTCACTGGCATTTTTCACGTTTTCAGTTGGTCTTCCATATGATTAGATTGTCTCTGAGTACATAAAGGCAAGTATTATTGAAAAATGGTACTTTCTAGAGACAGATTTATCCATTTCTAGACGAATATCTCTGATGCAGTCATTAGCAAATGTACTCATTGTTTTTGTCTTGACAACATGAAAGCCCTAAACAAAAATACTATAAGAACAATATTAAATTTATAAGAACAATATTATATATAAGAACAATATTTATGAGTATATTATAAGAACGATATTAAATTTCTCTTATCAGCTTTTTCTTCGTTTTGAAGTTACTTCTTTATATTTTCCAAGTAACTGTTGCTTGAGTTGTTTTGTTTCATTTTGTTTTGTTATGCTCTGTTTTGTTTTATGTCATTAAACCACATACTCCTCTCTCCACTACCCTTTCCTAAAAGTTTAAAATTCATTCTCTTTTTTCACATTACTTTTTTATTCATTCTTTTTTCTTCCTTTCTTTCTGTTTTAGTTTCTGCATATGAGATAAAACACTAAAATACCTTTCTGGAACCAACTTATTTCACTTAACATGACAATCTCCAATTCTACCTATTTTTCTGTAAATGACATGAATTTATTTTTCTTAATGGCTAAATAAAATTTCATTTTGTAAATATATACCATATTTTTAATCCATTCATCGGTTAATGTCATCTCAGCTGATTCCATTTCTTGTCTACTTACAGTGAGTATTGCTGTGATAAGCACAGGTATGTGGGAAATTCTTCATACACTGACTTCACTTCACTCAGATATGTACTTGGAAGTTTCACAGCTGGATCATACTGTAGATCTATTTGTAGTTTCTTGAGAAACATCCATAAAGGTTTCCACAGTTGCTGTTCTAATTTACATTCCCTCCAAAAGTTTGTAATAGATTTTATTTTACTTAACCTATTTTCTAGGTTTATCTATTTTCCTACAAGTGTCTCAAATTTATCCTTTAACTGAGTAGTATTCCATTATATATAGATTTTTTTTATTCATTTGTCTGTTGATGGGCAGAGAGTCTGCTTCTAGGGTTTAGTTGTTATGAATTTTGCTTCTATAAACTTTGGTATGTACATATCTCTTAATGTGATGTCTTTAATACTTTGGAGAAGATACCTAGAAGGAAATAGCTAGGTCAGATGAGGTTTCTAATTTTAGTTCTTTGAGAAATCTCCATACTGATTTTCATAATAGTTGCACTAGTTTACATTTCCTCCAACAATATAGAAGGCTTCTTTTTCCACTGCAATCTCCCAAGCATTTGCTATTATTTGATATCTTGATCATTGCCATTCTTTCTAGTGTAAAAAGAAATCATAACGTTGTTTTAATTTGCATTTCTGTAATGGCCAGAGATGTTAAACATTGCATGTATTTATTCACCATCTGTACTTCTTCTTTTCAGAAGTGTCTAATTAGCTCATTTACCCCTTTACTGATTACAGTGTTTGTTCTTTTAGCATTAACACTATTGAGTTCTTTATATATTCTGGATATTAATCCTCTATAATATGAGTAGCTGGCAAGGATTTTTTTCCTATTCTGTAGGCTGCTTCTTCACTGTTATTGTTTCATTTGCTGCATGAAAGGTTTTTAGTTGAATGTAGTCCGATTTGTCTATTCTTGTTTTTATTTCCTGCACTATTGGAATCCTTTACAGGAAATCATTGCCTGTACCAGTATCTTAAAGTGCTTTTCTGCTTTGCTTACTAGTTTCAAAGTTCCAGGTCCAACATTAAAATCCTTAATCCATTCTAAGGTGAATTTGCACAGGGTGAGAGAAAGCGATCATTCAGATAGATTTCTTGCTCCTTTATCCAGTGTATCTGCACAAAGAAAAAAGCAGACTATGGCTTTTAGTACTTCAAGTATGACCACAAGATTCACCATTGCACATGAGAGATCACATTTCTGTACAAAACAATCAAGGATTCTTAGTTTTTATTTCTTTTGGCTCACATGCACTATCATCATTTCTTCCCTATGTAAGCCAGCCTTCTGTCACCACAACATATCTGTGAGACTAACTTGTCACAGTTTTGGAAGGTTAGCTCACAGTTGGTTGACCCTGTTGCTTTTGGCTTGTGGTGAAGGAGCATTTCATTATGGGAGAACATAGTGGGGGAAACTCCTCACCACGTGGCCAGGAAATGAAAGAAACAGAGGAAGAGGTGGGTCCCACTGTCTGCTTCACAGGACCACCTCCACTGACCTAAGACCTCCCATAGGTCCCACATCTTAAAATTCCACCACCTTCCAACAGGAGCACGCTGGAGACCAAGCATTCTCCATCAGTCTTTTCAAGAACACTTCAGATTCAAACTATAGCACTACCACAAAGCAGTCACAAAATACCCATCATTTTTGACTGCAAAAAAATGTTTAGAGGTTTATTCTTGCCATTTATAAGCTAGACTTAAATAATGAACGTGCCTTATTCTAGAATATTTGAACTTTTAGCTTTTACCTTTTAGTCTATGATTCAGCTCAAATTTTGCTGGTGAGATGTGAGGTTCATGGTCAGATGTTTCATAAAAGTATTTGTTGTTTCTGCCCAAGTATCATTCAAACAGGGTTTGTCCTGCTTATTTTATGTTGGAATTTAGTCCCTTTTCAAAGTTATTAAAAAGTAGTATCATTTAGTGTTTAGAGTTAGGAAAGCGGACTGGAATTGGACAAGGCGGTTAGGGCATAGACCTTACAGTTGAATCATGATAGTTTTACAAGAAAAGGGAGAAAAACCTCACGGACACACAGGAGCATGCAGGCCCCGTCTTTGCCTGTGGGGCCCTGTGTCACCTCAGGGCATTAACAGCAAGACTCTCACCAGATGGCAGCCTTTGAACCTGCAGAACAGAGCACTAAATAGACTGATTTTTAAAATAATTTACCCTGTCTAAAGTATTGTGTTACTCTCAACAGAATATAGACTAATATACTCTATATATAATGGTTTGCCTTTCTTTGTTGCATTGTCTTGGCCCCTTTTTTATGAATCTAATGGCCATATAAGTGTTCCTTTCCATCTAGTCTCATTACTGTGTTACATTAATCTATCTTCACACCAATATCTCTCCATGTTGGTCCCTGTAATTTATGGTTAGTCTCGAAATCAAGTGAAATTTTGGCTGGCATAATCGTTTCAATTTTCCACATACATTTCTAAATCAGCAATTTGCTAAAGACACAAACAAACAGAAAACCTGAAGTGTGATATGAATGAGATAACCCTCTCTCTACAGATCAGCTGAGAAAGAATTAATATCCTAACAAAATTGATTCTTCTAATCTGTGCCATGCTATATGGAGTACCTACTCACAGGAGACAAAGCAAGGAAGACACACAAATGACCAGTATTAAAAAATTTTCAACATGATTAGTCATCCTAACAATTAAAATCAAAATGATAATGTAATATTTAAATGTCTAAAATTTTAAACAGACTAAAAACACCCAGTGCCAATCTCATCAATGGTAGAGTATGAGAACTAGTCCCACAGAGAAAGCTGGTAGTCGGATTTATAACCAGGCCATGACAGAAGCTGAAAGTGCTCTGACAGTTTATTTGGGCTGTGTCCAGAAATAAAGTACTTTGTCATACACACACAGCAAGAAAATATACTTGTCTTGGTTACTTTTCTTCCTTGCTGAGACAAACACCTGACACCCAAAATTAAGGAAGAAAAGGTTTATCTAGCTTACAGTTCTGGAGATTTCAGTCCATAATCACCTGGCTCCAAAGCAGAGTGGCATGGCACTGGGGCAACACTTCAAGGCAGCAGCCAGAGCAAAAGAGAGCGAGAAACAAGCCTCTTCTCTACGCTTACATTGTACTTAGCCTTCCCCCACCCAACCTTCAGGGTGGGTGTAACACACAAAACATCCTTGCCCTCCTTTGCACAGGATGAGGATATTTACAAAGTAAGAACCCTGGCTTCCTGCTGAGTCTCTCAGTTAAACTTTTAAACTGTGCAAGTTGACACAATGTATTAACCATAACAATACTCTAATGATTAACAATTGCATGGGGCATGACGTTACAAACATAAATATAAGCATAATATTCAATATAAATATAATACTCATTAAAATATGTATTTCTAATATAAGACCTGATCATGCATTAGAATTGGAAAACCACAAAACCACGTAACAGAGAGAATGTACTCGTGGAAGAAGCAAAACCTACCAAATAAATCAAGCAAACAAACAAAAGTTATAAAAAAAATACAAGGAACCATATGTATAAAGAGGGTGGATCAAAAGCTATAAGGGCTGGGGATGAGCTCAGTGGCAGGGTGCTCACCCAGTATGCATAAGCCTTTGGATTCAATCCCCAGTGCTGCAAAGTAAGTCTTTAAATAAAGAATGGAATCTATCTGAATGAAAATATAACCCTGTGAGAACAAAAAGGACTTTAGAATAAGTATAATTTGAAACTTCAAAAGAGCAAAGAAGGGAATAATATCTGTAAAAGTCCGTAAACGGGCCAAACCAGGAAGAAAATCCAGACTGGGTATCAGCACCATGCCAGGCCAAACTGCAGACCACAATCCTCCAGACAGATGATCAGAATAGGGTCTGGGATTTAGGATACAGGAAAGCTATAATAAAGTGCCTAACACCAAACAGAAGAATAAACAGACCCAAGTTTCTGTGCAAACTTTTGTTCCTGATAAAATAGTACATCTCTGGGAAAGCTGTTCACTGCCTTCCTGAATGGGAATCCCTGGCAGTGTTTGGGAGACTGCTGCCCCCAGCGTCCTGCACTCAGTACTATTCTAGTCAAGACCTCTCTAAAGAGGTCAGAGACATCCATTTGAAACAAGCACCCAGGGCCTCTATGCAAGTCAAAGTTTACATAACCAACATTTGCAAGTCAGATTTCCTTTCTACAGTGACCTACATTAAGACACAAAAAACTATTTATCTTCATTTTTACTGATCTTCCTGGAATGTTGCTGACAGTCCTGAGGTTTCAGTTCCTTGGGGCCCATCCCCAGTAACCCACTACAGAGACTCTGTGAAATCCTTGTTTTTATTTTGTGCTTGTCTAAAGTAGGACATGATAATTCTTGAGATGGTGGCATTTAAAGGAATTCCTCAAGGAGGTTATTCCCATTCTTGATTTTGTTAATGCCATTCACATTTCTCGGTTTATTCAATTTTTTATTTTTAACTTTTATTTTTTTAAAAAAATTTTTAGTTTTCTCAAAACAAAGTATGCTAGTAAGCTTAACTTTTTTCCCTGAAATTTCCTGTGGGATTAATTAAATCCAGTCCCTGAAAAATCATAGCAAAAAAAAGCATAGTTACTCCAAAAAACTACTCATTCTATGAAGCATTTGGTCCAACACTACAGCATTTCTGATGAGTTGCTTTACAAAATGTGGGACATGAGTAAGACATTCTTGGATGGTTGGATGCCTCTTTTCCCTTCATCTATTTTCCCAAATGCTTTTCATTCTGCTTGAGCGATGGCAAGTGGTAATGGGAGGGTCAGTGTCTCCAATTACTCCTCCATACACTCGTAGAGGGCCACTCTCTGAACCAGGATGCAAAGCCAAGCAAGGCCATCCCAAAATCCCAGCAGTTTATTTTGCTGCAGTGTGATATGCTCCATGACCATGCATGTGAGTGGTTGTGCTATGTTAGCTTTCTTGTCCCTGAGATACAACACTCACGACTCGAAAGGAGGTTTATATAGTCTTTGATTCAGTCTATGATGGGCTGCTCCATGGCAGAATAATCATGGTAGAAGGGAGTGGTGGAGCAAGACTGCTTAGTTCATGATTATGAGAAAGCAGGACAGGGGAAGAGTGGTGGAGCAGAAGGAAAGAGGGACCAGAGA